>PVHY01002226.1:0-132329 GCA_004024945.1 Uropsilus gracilis | reverse complement strand
GTCACTACACAAGTTCTATTCATTGCATCATATATTTTTGCAGTACTTATAAATTTTTCTCACTATTTACAATATTTAAAATACTTTTCAAAATATGAGAAAGAGGAGATAGAAACATTATTTTCCACATCTTTCATTGTACCGAGTCACAAGGGCATTGATATGCAATGTTCCACCATCAACTTTACCTATTACACTCAGGTTCAAGCTGGCCATGTCACTGAAGTCACCATTTTTAAAGGAACACTGGTACAGCCCATCGTCAGCGGCACTGATGTTATGAAGTCTGAGAGTCACTTTTCCATCCCCAATGGCCTCTTTCACTAATTCTGTGCGATTCACATATTCTGGGGCAGCTTCTCCGCTCACTTCATGGCCACCTCTGTACAAGTAAACAAGCTGGGAATGGTTGCTCCTGAACCAGCGCACCTCCAGGTGCTCTGCACTTTGTGGTGGGGATAAGTGGCAGCTAAGCTCAGCCTGTCCTCCTACTGAAGCCACCAAGTGTGCCTTGGAAGTGGTCACTGACCATTTTTCTGTGGAAGAAGAGAGAAAACCAAGATAAAGTTGAAGTCAACAGCATCTCTGTTGCTAGACATTGAAGAATGCACTGAATTCTCTTCATCTGACCTGACTGTGAAATATCTTATAACCCCCTCTGCTTATAAAAATTTTTAATTTTTTGATGAGACCAATACTATATTATGTCATTATCTTTAAAATATACTCACTTGGAGGATTCTGAAAGATGGCAAAGGAAGCACTGGGATAGTATGTTCCCACTTAGATAATAGTTGCATTGACAGAGTTTGTTGCCTAATGCAAGTATTTCAGAATTCTAGATTCTATAGTAGGTTTTCTACTTCAGGGGAAAGTTAATATAAAATATAAATTGAATTAATTTTGATCAAATTCAGCTCTAAGGACAGTTGCAGTCACCACAGCCTCATGGCAGGAGTTGTGTCTCTCTGGAATAGCTTGCAGACAACCCACAATTATATCCAGTGTAGATAAAAAGGACCCAATTTCCAAAATCAGGGACCTGGGATCTTATCAACTGAGATTGTTCTACTCTGGGACACAGATGAGCAGACAAAGGCAGCTACTTTGGTTGCAAGTCCCCCTGGCATTATAATATAGTATAATATAGTATTTTATGGTATGGTATTATGTGGTACTATAAGGTAAGAACATTATATGGTAAGGCTCCAATATCATTCTTCTGCTTGTTGATACAGTTTTTCCAGTTCTGTATGTTGAAAAGACTATCCTTTTCCCCACCTAATGGTCTTGGAAGATTTGTTAAAACATATGACCATATATGAGTGGCCAAAACTGTCTTAAAAAGAACAAAGCTGAAGGATTAACATTGTTGGATTTCTAAATTTATTTGAAGCTATAGTAAGTTAAAAGAGTGTGATACTGGAGAAATAAAACAATGTATACAAATGAAACTAACAAATGAAAAATTTTTTGCAATAAACAATAGAGTAGAAATGCTATATACAGAATAGATAAGAATACTTCAAAATCACATGCTTGATGAGAAGTTAATATTCAAAGTATATACAGAATTCATACAACTAAATTATAAATAAATTAATGAACTTATAAATAAAGAGATAATCTTATTTAAAAATGAGTAATGGAACTGGATATGTATTTCTTCTTCAAAGAAGACATACAAATAAGCAGCAAGTATCTGGAAAGATACTCACCATCATTAATCATTAGGGAAATTCAAGCAGAAACTATAATGCAATATCTCCTCATATCTGTTAGGATGACTATTCTTTTAAAAGACAAAAAATAAGTGATAATGTAGAGAAATTGGAATCCGTGTACTGTAGTTGGGACTTTCTATAGTACTACTATAGGAAACAATATGGAAGTTCTGTTTTAATTAAAAATTGAACTATCATATGATCCAGGCAGTTCTATTTATCCAAAAGATTTGTTATCAAGCCCTCAAAGAAATATCTGTATACTCATGTTCATTGCAGCATTATTTATAATAATTAGTATGTGGAGCCAAGTTAAATGTTCATCTGCAGATAAAGAGCTAAGTAAGACATATATAGGCCAGGATATATTATTCAGCCTTTAAAAAAGAGTGCTATCCTGTCATATGCTACATTATTAATGAACCTGGAGAATAATGAGTTAAATTAAGTAAGCCAGTTACAAAAGAACAAATACTATATTATTCCACTTACACAATATATTTAGCAGTCAATCTCATAGAATAAATGAGAATTATGGTTGTCAAGGCTGGAAGAAGGGTTGAAAGGGGAGTTGCTTTGCAATAGGTATTTCAGAAATAAAACTATGCCGCTTCATGGGTAATGTAATTAATAACTGAGAATTCTTAACACCTCTTTCTAGTAGCTCGTATCATCATTGACATTTACCTCACTAATATATAAACTAACAAACAACTACATTGCTGCCACTATTTTCTGAAAAAAACAAAACAAAAAAAAAAAAAACTCTTGTCAACTAAGAATAAAACTTGAGTTTTTCTTGTATTTTAACTTACCACTTTTTACTACTCTTCTATACTTAGATGTGATTTTCTGACGTTACCATTTTTTTCTGTGAATAACTTCTTCTAACATTGCTTGTGAAGCAGATCTACATCTCTTCATTTATTTTTAGAAAATATTTCTTTCACATTTTCTTTGTTACAGATATTCAATTTTATATTTGATACCTGTATCTACGATATTAGAATAGTATATATAGAAGTCCAGTTTCCACTCACTCCATTTACCAATTTAACTCATCTTCCTTTCCCTCTGATAGCCATCTTTTGTTGTCAGAACTACCATTATGTTATCAGAATCTAAGGGTCTGTTGTTTTTGTTTTGTTTTATTGTTCCTTTGCATTTTTTTAAATTTTTCTCTGATTTATATCACTTAACTTGATCCTCTCAAGTTCCATTCATATTGTCACAATGGCAAGAACTCTTTTTTTTTAATAGCTATATGTTTTTCTTACTATATCTGCTAATCTCCTTTATCTGCTAATCTCCTTTAACCACTAATCTGTGCTTTAGACTTAGGTTATTTCCATAACTTGGTTCTTATAAATAATGCTGCAATGAGCATAGAAGTGCATACTTCTTTTTAATTGTAGTTTTGTATTCTTTAGATAGAAATATAGGAATATTACTGAATAATATGGCAGATCTTTCTTAAACATTTTGAGAAGTCTACAAACTGCTTTCCATAGAGGCAGCACCTGTGCATTCCCAGCAACGATGTGCAAAGTTTTTTTTATTCTGCATATCCCTACCAACACTTGTGTTTTGGTTTTGTGATAATAACAGTTCTAAGTGATAAAAGGTGATATTTCACTGTGGTTTTTATTTGTATATCCCAAATGACAGGCAGTGAGGAATGTTTTCTCATGTGTTCTTTGACCATCTGCCTTCTTTGGTAAATGTCTATTTAGATCTTCTGCCAATTTTGCAGTCAGGCTGGTTGTTTTTATTATTGAGATGTGTGAGTTGTTTATATATTTTGGATACTTAATAGTCGGGGATAGATTCTTAGAAACTTCCAAGACTGAATCATGAAAAAAGATAAAATCTGAACAGAAAAAAAATCATGATTAAGGAAATTGAAACAGTCATTAAAAAAAAAAAGCCTCACAAATAAAAGTTCTGGAGACCAGATAGCTTTACTAGTGAATTATATCAGACAATCAATGAATACTTTTAAATGCTAAGCTATTTTGAAAAATAGAAGAGGGAATACTTTCCAATTGGTATTGTGAAATAAGTATCAACCTGATGCCAAAACTGGGCAAGGACATTACACACCAAAAAAAACAAAAACAAAAAACTACAAACCAATCCAATATCTCTGATGAATATAGATGTTAAGATAAACAGCATTAACATACAGAAATAGCAAAAGGATTCAATGTAGTTTAAAAAGATAATGAACCACAATCAAGTGGAATTTATTACAGAGATACAAAAAATGTTACAAGATAGGAGAATCAACCAACATGATATATCTTATCATCAAATAAAGGGTAAAAATCACAGTAATATCCCAAAAGACACAGAAAAAAAAACAACAAAAAACACCAGAAAGACCCAGCATCCAGTTTAATGGTAAAAATTTTTAAAAAGAAACCTCTCAATAAAATGAGTACAAAAGGAACATAACAAAGGTCATCAATTATAATTCATTACTAACAATCAGTGGTAAAAACTTAAAGCCTTACCTCTAAGATTAGGAGCTAGACTAGGATGGTTACTCACACTACTGCTATTCAATATTGTATTGAATGTCTTGGCTATAGCTCCTAGGAAAATGAGTTTTCCTAGAACTTTTTAACTCTCAAACTTACACTGCACCTCTGGTAATTCAATGGTTATGGTTTAGATTTCCTATCCTGTTACTGTTCTCACATAATTTTTCAACCTGACAAGTTGTGTCTGTGTGTCCATTTGCTGTTTCTTCAATTCGTGTAGTCAGTTTTCCCTGTGATCTCACTTCCTGTTGGACCAAGAAGAGTTGTTGCTTTGAGGTTTTTACTTGATATTGTCTGTTGGTCTTAGAGTGGAAGTCTACTTTAGGTTCCTTCCATATTTGCTACTTGATAAGAAGTAGATCTTCTTACCTGAAGTTGATGCCATTACCTGTAGAAGAAGAAAACCCACAGAGCATCCAGTGACAGAAAAGGATATAAGTTTCACCATACCTGTAAAGAGAATAAAGTTCAAGACTATGGTACATAGGGTAGGGATAGTCAAACTGCATAAAATTAAATCATATTCCAAAGGAAGATATTTCCAGAGTATAACTCCTTTCAATGTTCAATAAAATGACCATGTAACCCCATATAGTTTTGGACAGGAGGGGTTTTCTCAATCTCTTTCTGCCACCAATTCACACACTTCTGTTTCTCTTTCACTTTGTAGCTTAGTGGTAAATAAACATTTCTTCGGGTAGATGTAATTAAAGGAACAGAAAAGGATATTCTAAGTGAATGAATTGGGGAGGGAACAGAAAACAACCAGCACAAAGGTATGAATTCCTAAACATGACTAGTAAAGTAAGGAAAGTACTTTTTGGTTCCTATCCTTGAAAAATTAAAGTGACTCCAACTTGCTCTTGAAGTAAACTAGCTTATTTATATTTTATATATTATTTATTAAGAAGGAAATCGTTGAAATGTTTAAATTAATAAATTGTATTAACTAAATTTTCACTAAAAATATGACAAACTTTTGATCAAAGTTCCAGAATGTTGGAGAGAGTGACATGCTCTCAGAAAAGTATCCAGGTAAGTTGAAAATCTATGGCTTTGAACCCATCAGACAAGGAAAGTCACAAGACAACCAACCAATTTGAAATTTAGAAAGATAAATGACTGCATGGAGAAATGTGATCTAACATTTAGAAGATACTAGAGGATGTCAGTTAAATATTTTAGCAAATACAAATAGAGGATGAACGCTTAATTTGAACTTAATTTAAATAAACAATGAACAACTTTTTTAGTATAAATATAACCTAAATATTGCTTCTGCCATACATAGGTCAAGAAATCACTCGTTATTTACATAAATTCAAAATTAACTTTGTTAACATATTTTACCTGCAACCCTACTCTAATTCATAGTTCAAAGATACTTGAATTGACTCACTGGGTCAGTAAGTCAAAACAAAACAAAATTCACCAGATTTCTTTTGCAAGAACTGAAAATTGTGTCAGCAATATATATCTTGAAGGGAAGTATGGAATTTCATTCAAATCAAGACTGTTATTTGAGTCCTGGGCATAACAACTGTTATTAGTTATTGAGAAAAATAAGAGAGGTGTATAATGGCATTTATTAGACCAATGTGAAAATATTTAAAGTAACAATGTTTTGTATTTTAGTATTTTATATATCTGACAGATACAACTGCCCTAGTAGAAGCTATTCATTCCATAATGTGGATGTAGGTCACACTTGGTGCCCAACCTGCAAAGCAGATTCCACTTTCCAAAGGAATGTGATGTCTAAATGACACATAACTATTCTGGCATTACTTCATTACTACCAACTCCTATACAGAATAATTGGCTTAAACCTTGACTCTCAGAAAGATCAATATTCGTTTTAAAAAGTTAACTGCAAGAGGAAAAAAGTGTCCACACAAATACTTGTACACAGATATTAATCATAGCTTTATTATCATAATTAACAATGAGAAATAGCTCATGAGTGTATCTATAAATGAATGTACAGACAACTTTTGGTATGTACTTATAATGTCATATACCCAGCAATATTTTTCCTTACTCAGCTATATGAAAACAAAAGGATTAGGTTGAGTTAAACATATCAGAAAAAAAAGGCTCATTCTGTGTAGTTTCATCTCTCTCTCTATATAGAGAGATATATATATCTATATAGAGAGAGATAGAGAGAGGGAAGAAAAATGCAAATATTTATATGAAAGTACATCAGTCATTGCCTGAGGATGAGAGAGGGGTAGGAGAGAACAATGACAAAAGTGCATGAGGGTACTTTTGAAAGTGATGAAGATGCTTATTATATTGATTACAGTGACAGTTTTGTGGGTGTATATGTATGAAAAATTAAATATATGCAATTTTCTGAATGTGAGTTGTTATGCCTCAATAAATTTTTGAACCTAGTTTCCAAAATATGGGTAAAGATATTAGCAATAACCTTAGGGATTATTTGTGGCCAATAACTATATACCCTCCATATTTCAAGAAAAATATGTTAAAAACTGGGAACCCCTCGCTTGGCATCTGTAGTTCTAAAACATTACTATCACTATAAGGTTTTTTTTTATTTGTTTTAGAAAAGAGACAGTGGAAGAGGCACCTTTCTAGGATCCAGGGCAGATAGAACCAGCTTTTAATTATCAGTAAGTTTATGTTCAAGTTTGAAAACACATTGTCTCTTTTGAAATAGCTTACATCTGTAAGCTTTCTAAATTCTCATATGACACTATTTTGTGATAAAAGGATTGTCAAGACATTACAGAATTAGAGCTAAAGGAATCCTAAAACCAATTTGAGGAGGTGGGATCCAACCTTGTTCTTCATCATCAATCATGATCTGAGCACTTACTTGAATTCCAGAATCCAGAGCAAATTTCTTTCCTGGTCCGCTGAATGTTGCCTGCGTCTGAAGGTGATTCAGTGGTTTCTACACCAATTATTACCAAATGCACTTTGGCAAAGCAGGTATTTTGTCCACCAGCATTTGGGGTATTGCCTACCAGAGGGACTTTTTCCCTATCATTTTGAAACTGATCTTCCTTCGCAGAGAAATAAGATGCCTACTTTATATGTCATTAGATTTCAAATCAATTTTCAGGTGTCTCTTGCATCACCCAGAAAGACTCCTTGTTATATTTGCAACAGACATGTTCCAGCATGACATGATTTTGTGGGAGATAATATGATAACTAAGAAGTGGTTCTTTATACACTTTTCCCCTGGGGTTTTCCTTGACATCATGAGAATCCTGGGAACTCTTAAATGGAATTCTTCCAAGTTAGCTTTGTAAACATGATTTGGAGTCTCCTTATTTATTCAGTCCTTCTACTTCCCCATTAACATTCTGATTTCTTCCAAAATGTCAAGTTGTATTACATTTTAAGGGCACAGGACAATTATTTGCAAATAATAACTTGGAGAAATATGATTTGTCCACATTTTTATTAATGATTTCTATTTTTGTGGCATTTTGATCAAATTGTTCTCTATCATTTCTTCTTCAGAGAATTTACCAAGATTTTTATTCCCTGATACTATGCAATCAGAATTGGATTTAATCTGCAACAGATGTTACATGTAGTTGTGATGAATTTTAGAGAGCTTATTTGTCATTAATGTTTCATTAGATGATGGCATTGGTACATTTTTAGTCAGAGAGACTTCTTAAGTGACTTTGCTATAATATAGTCAAGAAATTGCTGTATACTCAAATGCATACAAATGTCATAGATTCTCATTTTGCAAACATCCCACATCTTTAAAAGAATAACAGCAGTATCCAAGAAATTCCCAGTGCCGCTCATTTTCCAGGATGTCTAATGTCATCAGTCAATAGTAGAGCCAGGATTCAAATCCATGATCTTTGCAAATTTTAATCTTGTGTTGTTTCCACAATGTCTGTAAACCTAAGTGGTCTTGTAATTGTGTGATGGGGTGGAAAAACCCAAGGGATGCCCAGTTTAAATACTGGTCTCTCCTTGCTAGTTTTGGTGTCTAGTCACACCCGGTTTCAGTGCTCGGTGGGAACATGTCTAGTTGAGACCCTGAGCCCAAGTTGCCAAGGCCGCCACAGCACGCCTCTCTATGCCTCTCTACATGTCATTTTCACTTTTAGAGTGGGGTGTACTGGGCACCAGTTAGATATGCTTACCTCCTGGACCTCAGTCAAAACTCCCACAGGAGGAATTTTCTTTAAATATCTGCTTATGACACATGACCTCATTTAATTTTTCCAGTTCTCGCACAAGTTTGTATCATTACCTTATAGACAGATGCAAAATCTTAGGCTCAGTGAGTTTAAGAACTCTTCCATGACCATGCACCTGGGGAGCCACAGAAGGCATTCCACCTGGGGTAGTGCCTCTGCGCCTTTCTGATGCTGATTCTAGATTCAGGCAATGGGTGGTCACCCCTGATGTTGAAACCCCACCCAGAGTGCAGAGGAATGCAGCCTCCCAGGCTCACTGCACCTGCAGCTTATGAAATACTTTTACCTCCACTATTTTATCTCATCCTTCCAAACCTTATGAGCTAGTTGTTGACCCCATTTGATAGAAGAGACAAAGGAGAATGAGCAGTTCTTTGCCTTCAATATCCTCTTGGTGAGTGGTGTGCATTCATGGTCACTACTTCTTGAGGTTTCTCAGAACAGCTGCTGGTCCCTTGCCTGCCTGTCCCTGAGCTGTGGCCGAACTCCAGGACCTTCTAAACTGCAAAGCCCAGGTTTCTGGTGTCAGCCCCGCCCCTCTTCCTGTCTGAGAAACCTGTTCGCCCAGACACACAGTGCACAGATTGCTGCTCAGCTAACTTTGAGCTGTGATCTTCCCTGCCCGACATGGGGTCCTGAAAAGCCCTGAGTCCACAACCAGGATCATACCTGGTAACAAGGACAGACACTGTCCATCAGAATCCACAGGACCTGGTCAGAAGCGAGACTTCCGGGCATCCTTTCCTGCTCCCCACGGGACAAGCAGGGGCTCCTCCATCTCCTGATGAAAACTGTCAGCTCTGTCGGTCAGGGCCACATCAGCCTAGGCAGCTGCCACGTGGAGTCTGAAGCTGAGACGCAAGGCCCCAGGAGCTTCTGTCCTGGCCAGGCTGCTCAGGTAGGGATTGGTTGGGCCTGGCAGGGACAGGGTTATATTCTCTGGAGCACACAGCTCTCTTCCATTGCTTTGCTCCTTCCTCTGAATCTCTGCCACCATCTTTCTCTGTCTTGCCCTCCTATCTAGGAAACTTTCTCCAGGAATTCAGCATCCAGTATCCTTATCACTGTATGACTGGGACCTGAGAATTGCAGGTGCCTCAGCCCTTTGCGGAAGGGGAGGGAGCCCCCAATATCCTAGACTTTTGAGTTGTGGGGATTTTACTCCAGCAGAGGCCCTTCTCTGGGCCTAGGTCACCTATCCTTTCTCTCCTTTGCTCCTGTGTGGAGAACACAGCTGCTTCCTTCCCGTTGCCAGGATGCTGTACTCCTGGGGAATGCTGCCCCCTGGAGCGGTGTAATAGGCCAGCCCTGACAAAAGCAGAGACCAGTGAAATGAAGTTTCATTTGAATCTTAGCTGAAAAAAAAAAAGCACAAGTAGGTGGAGGGGGGGCGGGGATTGACATCCACAGGTCATGCAGTAGAAGGCTAGAACAGTGCCAAGGTCAAGGCGGAGTAGTGAGTCAAGGAAGAAAGGGAAGCTGAAGGCTTGAGTGTTAGGAGAGGAACTGAGAAAGTCTCTGGATCTGGGATCCAGACCCCAGTGGGGTGCTGTCCCCAATGCAACATTTTAGTTCCTGCCTCAGAGCTCCCATTGGAACAAGTAAAATAGAGTCAATTTCCATTCCACCAAAAAAGGACACACCTTCAGTCTGTCTCCCTCTAGACACAGGACTAGGAGAAAAGGGAAGGTTGGTGTGGCACAGCATCCAGAGGGATTTGAGTCTGAATTCAAGACCCAAATACGTCAGTAATATGGGAGTTATCAGCTATCTTTTGTTTCCTCCAGAAGAGGAAGTTTTTAGCAGGAAGGCTGACCAAGTGCAGTTATTCTAAAAGAGCCTGCAATTAGGCAGGGTGAGACCAGCCAGAGACACTCAGAACCAGGTTATTCCTGGAGTGTCAGGACACAGAATATTCTGGCAGCACTTGAAGGGGTATGTCCCTCCCCATGGAAAACTCTGATTCCTTGATGGAGATTCATGCACTTGAGGTGTGAGGGCCCTCTCTTGTATTTCTCTGTATTTCACCAACAATTTATGCTCAAGATCTCACTTGGTGCTTCCTTCCCATGTCCAAAGACCTCTTAGCCCACTTCCCTCAGTCACAGTGTCAGTGTCTTTGGTATAAAACAAACCCAAGGCAGCTTCTCACCTATGCCTCCTTGATGGGAGAACACTTGTGAGCAATGAACACAGAGGTAGTGACACGCAACATGAAGGACCCTGTGCTCTGGCAACATGGGGAGGGCAGAGTCCCAGGAGTAACGACTGCATCTGTCCAGTTCAGTGAGAACAGTGAGATGCCTATCTCCACCTAACGTCCCCATATTTTTTTTGAGATATAATTGACAGAGAATATTGCAACACCTATACTCTGGTGCCAGCTTCCTCATTCCTATCTAAACCCTACTCTGACCCAAAAGAGACTTTCTAAAATGTCAGTCTCACCATTTCCTCCTCATACCTTTCCCTCTAGATTCCATGTTCCAGTCCCAACACAAGCCCTGAACATATCACACTAGTTCAGTCTCTTACCTGGTACTTACTGAACGCTCCGTCTGGGGCATCTTCTGCCCCACCCACCTCTCCCCCCTCCTTCAACACAGTCTATTAAAAACATTTTCATGCCCTAAGCACTGACTGTGGCCAGTCATTAGGCACATAAACAGGAATGGGATACCCAGGCCTCCACCCTTTAGGTGTTCACAAGCAAAAAGACATCTCACAATAATGGGCACTTTCAAGGAGGTAAATGGGCTAGCACCTTGAAGCAGTGGACATCCTTAACTAAGGGTTTGGAAAAGAGGTGGAGATGGAGCACACAGGACACCCCTCCCTGCAGGGAGACTGGTTCCTGAGAGCCACACTCAGTGCAGTGCAGTGAAAACAGCAGCAGAAGCACAAGGAGGTTCTGACCCAAACTCTGGGGTATGTAAGCAGGCTGCTGAGGGGAAAGGTGTCCATGGAACAAGCTGGTCCCTACAGCAATTGGGAGTTTGCCAGACTGCTTTTTCAGGGTTTTTCCAGGGTCTTGTAAATGGCAGAACAGGGTGAGGCACGGACCAGGAGCACAAACACCATCATGAGGATGAGGAGCTGGGAGAGCCATGCAAAGGGGTCAAGGAAGACATTTGAGGTCAAGGAAGACAAGGTCCTGGGGCTGGGGGGATTAGCTGATACCAGGATTCCAAGCAGAATGGTGAGCACACCCTGAAGCCCAAGGAAGTCACAATCTATGGAGGCCAGAAGGAAGAGGCCTACTCTTCCGTTTCCTGTAACTGCTGGTGAAACAAAGAAGAGGTAGGGAGCGTGAGCCTAAAAACAAGTTTTCTCAGGCAACTGACTTCAGCAAGTTGCTCAGTGGCATGTAGTTTTTCCTTTGACCTGGACAAAAAAATCAGGCAATGCCTACTTATAATTTAGCCATAGAGATTCCTGCTGCCACCTGGACTTTAAAAACACAAACTTCATTGAGGTATTCAGAAATCACACTTCACAGCAGCTTATGCCATGGTTTTCGACCATGCAAAGGTAGGGCCAGTTTCAAGGCCTGTCTGTCTTGGGGACAGCTGCTCTCATCAGTCTGTCTTACCCAGTCCCCTCATCCCTGGAGACTGTAATGTCAAGCAGGCAGAGGTCCCACTGACCAGTAGCGGTTAATATGGCTGCCTCATGGATCTGAGCAAGTTGTAGCCTGGCTCTTCGCCAAAAGGGTTCTCCTCAGGCCCTTAGGACTCCCATAGCTGGGGAGGTTCCCCAGCCTACCCTTGCCTCCACATTGCCTCCCTCTTCCATCTGTCCAGTCTCCATGAAGCTAGTGGCTCACATTCTGGTTCTGTTAACTGAGGTCCCATACCTTCTGGGTAGCCAATGGGACATGATCTAAGATCCCTACACAGCTTTCTCATGCATGTAGCCCACACCTATTCCACAGAATTACACCAAAGACAAATTTATAACCCCAATCCCATACCAACACCCCTGACCATTCCCACAGACAAAGCAGCGAGTCAGCCAAATACCTGTCCTCATACATCATACTGGAGGCAGACCCTCATCCTTGGGGACCCCAACAGAGGGGGATGCTTGCCAAGTCTCCAAGCTTCCCTTCCAAGTTTCCTCTACCAGACACTATCTAGGCGTAAGGGACAAGCAGTCCTATACCTTTTTCCCTTCTTGCTGGGAAAATACAATAAGGATTTATCCAAAGAAACACAAAATACTTTTATGCCCCCTTGTGGAGACTGTAAAATTGCAGCTCTTAGCGTTTTCTTTGCAGATTTATACTTAATTTTGCAATTTATGTATGTGTTGTGTCTTGCTGTCTCAGTAGACTTCCATCTTATGGACCTGATTGTTACCTGATTCTCTGAGATGTTCAACTAAGAGGAAGCACCACATGAAAGTCAACCTGCTTCAGGTTGAGTATCTGCCCTGTGAGCCTTCTGTTTCCCGACTGGGAAGCATGGCACCCATGTGTCGTGTGCAGGTGTCTCTGTGCCCACAGAGTCAGATCCCACCATAAGAATAGGACCATGCATTTCAGTCAGAAGGATTTCCTGGACAAATAGGGCCTTATCCTTGCTTGCATATATTGTTAAACAATTTTGCACGCAGCTCTTCCTGCTGGATCTCATAAACCAAGCCCCCACCAAGGATATCAGCAAGAGTCACACAGTCGTCAGCATATGTACAAAGCCTCAGGTGCTGTTCAAGAGCAGTGGGTTGACTCTGTGTCTGTCTGCCCCATTGGATGTGTGTTTTGCACCATCTTTTCTGCCTTACCTGGTTTTAGTGAGGTCTCAAGCAAATATCCATTCTGCTCTCCACTCCTGGCAGCCTCTCCCCCACTGGCAAGAGGTTTCCAACTTGTCATAAGCCAGTACACAAATTACAAAGCTCTGGGCAAAGCAAAAGTAGGTCTGGAGGCTCAGCCACACATCAAAGACTATGCGTGGATGGCACAAAGTGTCCATTCTGGCCATTGCGTGGTCTTCTTTTGCTTCCTTTCTGGAGCTCTGCTGGGTTTCAGGTTGCTAGACTGCCTAGTAAACTAACAACTGACTCGGGTGTGTTAGAGTAGTGGCAGCTATGAGTCTAGGCCTGCTAACTTAGGACAAGGTGAGGTGTTGGGGGCTTGGACCTCAGTCTGGGGTATGGTCCAGGCATGTGGCAGCAGGATTCTGAGGTCCAGGTAGGCCCTCCAGGTGGGAAAGTAGGAGGACATGCCCTCCCTGGAACTGTGGGGTGGGCAGGGCACAGATCACACTGAGGGGACTCTCAGATACAGAGTCATTTAGCAACTTGCCCACAGTCTGTTTTTTGGGGTTTCTGGGTCTAGTGGTCTTGCAGGCTTTTCAGGACTGTTTCTGGTGGTATAGGGGGGAATAGAAATGTGGACCCAGAAATTATGGAATCTGATTGTGCCTTGTCACCAACGGTCCTCTCCTTGCATGTCTCTTCCTGGGCCTCAGTTTCCTACACTACTGAAAAAGAAGAAAATATATCCAGATACCTGGTGGCTTGGAAGTCAGACCACATGATGCTTTACCAGGATGCCATGCAACAGTACTAGCAGACCCTCCCCAACCCATCCCCTATCTTCCTCCCACTGAGCATGAGGAAAACTTCATGGAACTCACTAAACAAGAAACTTGTACTCCAGGTGTAGGTCTACTCCTGCTACCCTGTGTGACCTTTTCCTCCCTGAGCCTCAGTTTCCCCTCTACACAAACAGGAGCTTAAACCCTTTGATGTCTGAACCCCCTTCCAGCTCCAGGATTTCAGGGCTCAGCTTCTTTCTCCTCTTCCTTGTGTATAATGACTTGTGGAATGTGCATATGTGTGTGCACATGTGAGGGCATGTGACAAGAGTATGTGTGTGTGCATTTCCTATGCACACACATGTGTATATGTGTGCATGCATGTGTATATTTTGTGTTCTTGTATGAGTTCATGTGTGTTGTATATGCACATGTATGTTTGTAGTGGAGGCAAGCAAAGGAAGCGTCTCACAGAGAATGGTGTGACAATTAGGAGAAAGGGGGGGGGGCAAGACTTTACATGCCAGTGGGGCTCAGAGTCTTCTCAGCAGCTAATGGCACTTGGGGCTGTTTAATCATTAAAGGAGAGGAACAGAGCCAGCAGCACCTCAAAGTCCAACTGGTGGTGACTGACTCTAACAAAGGAGCAGGCAGCTGGCAGCCATGGGACCTGGAGTTGCAGGAGACCGGGCACAGACTACAGCCACTCCCCACCCACCCCTGGACCAGGGAACCAGCCTGCACGCCTATGACATCGGAGTCCTGGTCGCCTATTTTATCTTTGTCGTCGCTGTGGGGATCTGGGTGAGTAAGCCTGGTGGTTGGGGCCCAGCAGGAGGTCAAAGCAGCTCTGTCTCAGGCTGGTGGTGCAGCTGGGGAGGGGTAGGGTTTCTAGGAGCAGAATGAAGCTAGATTGAAGAAGAACAGGGGTTGAAGTGGAAGGGCTTTCAGGAATCACCCTCTCTCTCCAACACTTACTTTATAAGACAGACTACGTTCAGAGAGGGGTGTGACTTGCCTGAAGTCACACAAGAAGCCAGAGCTGGGTCCACCTCTGTTCATCCGCTACCTTTGGCTCCAACTACCCCTGACTGCTCCGAAGGCTCATTCATGCCCTCTTCCCCATGCCAAGGTCCCAACTCCATGAATGGTGGACTCCTGGCCCAACCCTACCTTCTACATGCTATGTCTCAGCAAGGAAGGAGTGGCACTTTCTAAAGAAACCAGGGTTCATGTGTCTCTAGGGAGAAGTCAGGTGGATCCTGAGCCCTCTATAGTCCCTTGTCCTCTGAGCTTTAGGACCAGACAGAAGCTAGCCAGCCTTGAAGTCAGGGAACCTGGCCCAGATTCCAACTCTACCAGTTAGAGCAGAGTTGCCCTGGGAAATAGGTGAAGGCATTCTGCACTTGTTTTGTCATGTGGACAAGGAGGTAACAAGAGAAACCAAATAGAGTTATGGCCATTCAAGGACAAGATGCCTTCTGGCATAGGGCCCAGTGCCTGGCACCCAGCCCATGGCAATTACTGACTGCTCTTATCACCACAGTGTTCAGGAGAAATGCCAGCACCTTTAGACTCCACTGAGGGGCAGATGATGACTTGGGACCTAGCTGGTCATTCACCATGTTATGTAAAGAGGAATCCTCTCTAGCCTCAGTTTCTAAAACTATAAAGTGGGGTGAATATTCTTGCTTCCCAGAGCTAGTATGAGGTAGAAGTATGCACAAATGAACCTGGGAGGCAGGAGGCTACACCTCCCTAGCAACTTTGCACAAGCTGCTCTTCGACTTTGGACCTTGGCTACTCCCTGAGGACCAGAGGTGAGTCTGGGAACCAAGCAAGCACTTCACCAGAACCAGACCCAGCACATATGGATGCTCCTGCTGACCAGAGAAACTTCTAGAAGTCCCCTTCTCCCTCCTCTCCAGTAGGTCCTGTCTCTAGACCTTCTTAGACCCATTGACCTCAGCACCTTAAATAAGGACTTCAGTGGCTGCTTCCCTCCCCACCGTCCTGCCATCCCCCTGAATATCTGGAGAAACTGCTTTCACAGCCCCCTTTCATTCTGCAGGTCAATTCCCCAAACAGACCACTAACTGGCCACTTTCCTGGGCAGGTCAGAGACTTCTTCCAGAGTCCTGGATGAGCCCAAGTGGCATGGCCTGATCCAGGCCAGGGCCTGGAGAAACCCCCAGAGACCTACCTCTGCAGAGACCCAGGCCTACCCACCCTCATAATGGCAGCTTTAGCCCTCCACTCTGGGTGGATGTCCTGCTGGCTAGAGGGGACAGGGAAGCCTCCTCTTAAGACATTGTCCTGAGATGAAGATGCTGCATGACTTCCTGGAGCAAAGTTTGGCCAGAAAGGAGGATTAGGGGCAAGAGTGCACCTGCATTGCTCTGGGCTATTCATGGGAGAGGTGCTTGCTCCTTCAGCAACTTGGTTGTCCACACCAACCCAGGAGTGGAGCTGGCAGGCCCAGAGAGAAAGTGAGCTTCTCAAAGACAATGCTTAGCTTACAGACAGGAAAATCTTGATCCCACCCTGCCATTCCCAAGGTGCCTGTACCAGATGGCAGGAAATCTGAGTGAGGGCACAGGTTGCAGAGGCTCAGGAAGTCCTCATCTCTCACTGCTCCCTTTCCAGTCTTCCATCCGTGCCAGCCGGGGGACCATTGGTGGCTATTTCCTGGCAGGGAGGTCCATGAGCTGGTGGCCGGTGAGTTGACCTTCCTCTTTCCTCTCCTCTCACTGTCTCTTCTCTCATCTGAACCAAGCCAACAGTACCCCAACTGGGTTCCATGTCTCCAGCTCAAATACACACTATTAGCATCTCAGAGAGCTTGCTAATGCACCCCTTTGGTTAAGTCACTACTAGGCACCTCCTGAGCACCTCCTGGGTGTTTGAGTGGACACTGACTGACAGAAGAAATCTAGAATGTTCCTATAATAAAGGAACTTGAAGCTGAGCAGAGTAGATAGACTCATAAGCAATGCAGTCTAGGCTGTGTCCCAGGAAGAAGGGACTTGTGAGTGCCTATGGAAAGCCTCTTACCGCCAGACCACAGGGGGACAGTCAAGAAAATGCCTTAGGAAAGGGACATAGATGCTTAGTACTGAAGAGCAGTGAAATGAGGGGAATTGTAGAGGCAAAATGCCCACCACCTCAGGGGCTGACACTGAGTACCTCTGTGAACCTCCATCTTTCCCATCCAGACACCCACATTTCTTTTGGTCCTCCAAATCAACTTCCCTCTTCATGCAGTGGGAAGAGGGGAGGTAAAGTCTTCCTAGGGATCCCTCTAGGGCTACAATGAGGACTGGTAGTTAACATATTTAGGACAAATCTGGCACTTGGGGATGCCATATAAATACTAGCTGCTGTGATTGTGGTCACTACCCTGTTATTGCCTTCTATGCTTTGGAGTAGAGGGATGGCATCCGGGAGAAAAGTTAACTTAGATCCAAGACTTTTGGGACCTGTGCTCTGCCCCAGGCTCCTCCCCTTGCCTGGCTGTGTCCTAGGCCAGCAGGAACTGGGGGAGGGAGGACCTTCCCATCCCACTCCTGAGACGTGACATGGGTGACTCCAGTATGGAGCAAGGACCCTGTTCCTTGGGACTTACCCTCCCTCCCACTTTGCAACTCATTAATTCACTGGAGGGCCTGTCACCCAATGCTTCATTTTTCTTAGCACGAATTCCTTTCTCTATAAGGAGGAAAAAACCCATCCCTGTGAATATCTGTGGAGATTAAGTGCATTAGTGCATTCAAATGCCTAGCACAGGCCAGGCACAGAACAGGTTCCCAATACATATCAACTTGATCCCTCTTTGTTTTCCCTTTCCTCTCCTACTCAGATTTCCTGGGTCCAGACCCTGCTCTCTTTGCCCTTGCCCCACCTCTAAGCTCATGTTCCTGCCCCCAAGTTGATTCAGTTTGACACTGACTCCTGATCTCTGGCCCACTGTGCCTTGCAGATTGGAGCATCGCTGATGTCCAGCAATGTGGGCAGTGGCTTGTTCATGGGCCTGGCTGGCACAGGAGCAGCTGGAGGCCTTGCTGTGGGTGGCTTCGAGTGGAACGTAAGCTGGGGATCTAAGCCCCTCCCCCGTGCCTGGCCTTAGAGCTGAGAGGATCCTCATAGGTGTTTGGGGAGGTTGTGTGGTAAATCAAGATTCCTTTTTACAGTTGAGGAAACCAAGCCCTGGAGGAGGTGGGGGTTGTATCAGAGGTCACTGGGTTCCAAGTCTCTTTATCTCCCTGCTCAGGACCCTCTATGGTCCAGCCACCTGTGGGTAGAAAACTGACCTTTCCTCTGCAGCTAAGTCATGGTGTCTTCTCTCCACTCTCCCAGTCAACCTGGCTGCTTCTAGCTCTTGGCTGGATCTTTGTCCCTGTTTACATCGCGGCCGGCGTGGTCACAATGCCACAGTACTTGAAAAAGAGATTTGGGGGCCAGAGGATCCAGGTGTACATGTCTGTCCTGTCTCTCATCCTGTATATCTTCACCAAGATTTCAGTGAGTTCCACTATAATATAGCCATTTTGGTTGGCCTGTGTGTGTAAGGATGGATGGGTGGGTGGGTAAATGGGCTGGGTGGATGGATGAATGGGTAGATGGATGGAAGGGTGGGTAGAAGTGTGGATGGACTGATGGGTAGGAGAAAGGAAGGATGAAGCCTCACACCTTCAAAACATGCTCCCCTTCAGCAGTGGAGTAATCAGAAATGAATAATGTTTGTTGAATGAATGATAATCCCTCTATTCAAAAAGTGTATAATCTGGAGTTTGTTCATTCATTTTTCCATCAAATGGTTCTCCTTCAGCACCATGCATGAATTTCCTGGAGTGCTATGGCTACAAAGACCCTAACCATTCCTCTATTGACCTACACTGTAGATGGGTCAAGTGATATGCCCATGTCCACACAGAAGCCTAGTTCTGGGACCAGAACTAAAGTTTGGGTCTTAAGACCCAGTCAGAACTTCTTCTAGCATCATGCCTTGGTGCCTGTGATGGGCTTACAGTTGCAGATGGGCTCACATGTGCAATGCAGGAGCTGAACTATTCAGTTTCCACGTCAAAAGTTGGGAAAACTGTTCTACTGTGCCTGAAAACAATCCCAAGTCAGTTTAGGCAATGAATGTCCTACAAGTCCTATAATAAAGGCAGACATCTGGATTATCCAGACCCTGTTGTTTGACTCTGAACTCCCAGCCCATCAGCTCAGCCCGAGGCCCATCTGGTTGCTGAGGGCCGTGCTCTATCAGGGGCAGTCAGGAACCCTGCAGAACCTTGTTCTACCCTCTTAGATAGTCTCTTATCTGACCCCAGGTCCCTGCTCCACTGCCTCAGTAGCCCGCTTCATGGCCTATGTCTCCTTGAGGCCAGTGTGGTATACTCAGGACTGCCAGGTCACCTCATGCTCAGTCCCACAGTTCCCCACAGTCCCACTCCTGGCTCCTCTTGGCCAGGACAAGTCGCATCCACTCTGTGATAAGAGCCGCCAGCAATGGCACTGCTGAGCAGGAAGGTAACATACTCTGGTGGCCACACCAAGGCCCTCCTCAGGTAACCTGGTCCCCTGGGTCCTGGCCTTCTGCAGACTGACATCTTCTCTGGAGCCGTCTTCATCCAGATGGCCCTGGGCTGGAATCTGTATGTCTCCACAGTGATCCTGCTGGTGGTGACTGCTGTCTACACCATTGCAGGTGAGGTGAAGGAAGGTCATGTTGGGGTGACTGTCCCAGTGTTCTGGGAGTTTGGCCAGGGCCCACGTTCTGGGAGCAGACTGAGGGACACAAAGAGGTGGACAGCTACCCCAACCGCAGAGACACATGACAAAAAACTGGAAGAAAGAGACACCCAGAGAAAGACAGAGGAAAAACTGACTCTGAGAGAGAAGAAACATAGAAACAAAAAGAGGCAGATGTGATGCAAGATCTAGGGACAAATTAGAAAAAGGCAGAAAAGAGGGCAGAAACAGGAAGAATCAGAGTTGGAGATGGGGAAAGAGAAACTGAGGTACTGAGAAACTGGGTAGAGGCCAGGGGATGGTCACTCAGACTGGTCCACACGATGGGCTGCTCCAGATTAAAGTTATAAACTTGCTTCCCTGTCTCCTCCAGAGCACCTCACTTAGGCCTGGCACCCAGGAGATTGGTTGGGGGTACAAGTCCAGGCTAAGTCAGTCTAGAAACATGGGGACTTCAGTGGCTTGGGTCTGGGGGAGAAGGGCGCCCTCTGGTGGAACCACAGCAAACAACAAAAAGCTGTAAACCTAATTGGAGAGGCCGGAAGTCTTTCAGGATGTTTTGAGTACCGGTGTACAAGCACAGGGTGGTCCACCAGAGAGGAACCCACTGTTGGTGGGTGGGTGACTAATGAGTCCTCTCCTTGGTCTCCAGGGGGCCTGACAGCCGTGATCTACACAGATGCTCTGCAGACAGTGATCATGGTGGGGGGAGCCCTTGTCCTCATGTTTCTGGGTAAGAAGAAACCTGGATTGAATCCCACCTTCACCCTTAAATTCCTCTCTGATCTATCTTAGAGGCTGACATCGCCAAGGTTTGAGTGGAACTCAAACCTTTCCAGAGCCCAGAGCCATCTCTCTCTTCCAGGCTGGGTTCCTAAAGAGTAGGAGTCTGCCCACTTCAAACCAGGAGTCTTGAGCCTGAGCTCCCATTTGCATACCAATTACAAGAGCAGAGACCTCAAACAGGACTGGAACTGCAGGGGTGGGTGTGAGAGAGAGTGACAGGCCCAGGGCATCCCAGTGTACTCTGTTCACTGTGGTCTCTCCCCTCAGGTTTTCAGGAGGTGGGCTGGTTCCCAGGCCTGGAGCAACGGTACATGCAGGCTGTCCCTAACGTCACAGTCCCCAATACCACCTGCCACCTCCCCCGGCCTGACGCCTTCCACATGCTCCGGGATCCTGTGAGCGGGGACATCCCTTGGCCAGGTCTCATCTTTGGGCTCACGGTGCTGGCCACCTGGTGCTGGTGCACAGACCAGGTGATGTCCCAACCAGGCCTGGCCCTGTCCACTGCAAAGTTCAGGGTCGGGGGCAGGGGGGGTCTCCACCTAAAAATCCAGTGTCTGGATCTGCAGGAGAAGACACACATTGGGCACAAGAAGCTGAGCTGAGCTAAGCCTGCCTGCTGCCCCTCCAGGTTATCGTGCAGAGGTCTCTGTCCGCCAAGAGTCTGTCCCATGCCAAAGGAGGCTCTGTGCTGGGTGGCTACCTGAAAATCCTGCCCATGTTCTTCATTGTCATGCCTGGCATGATCAGCCGGGCCCTATACCCAGGTAAGAGCTGGTCCTACTCTAGACAATCTTACATTAGAGCAGGGAACAGCACAACACACCTAATGATACACAGTCAGTATGTAAACTGTATGGGCCAAACAGTAACTGAATACTTCGGTGGAAGAAATTGTATCTGATGCCATTTTTCATTTTTTGAAAAATACCACTTCTCTCATATAATGAAACAAATAAAGCGATATTTACTAAGTCAAAACTTGTATGGCCAAGTTTTAGTAAAAGTCAGGACAGAACCCCCAGGATGGCAGAGAAAGACAAAATGAATGTGTAAGGTAAGATTCCCTCAGTTTTAGTATCTTGACAGAAACTATGTTACTACACAAAGACCCTATAAAAGGCTCTGGCCAGTGCATCCACTCTCTCAGTCAGAGAAAGAGTTTGTTTGAGATAGATGTAGTTAAAATCCTTGCAGATGCTACTAGAAGTTCCCAAAGATGAACACTGTAATTTTCTGATGCTGCTTAATTTTTGTTTTAGCTTTAATGTTAAGGCAAACATCCTGTTTTTGAAACAATATTTAGATAAGCTTAAATATTTCTCTAGTTCGTTTAGTGAATTCAATGCACAAATGAACGCACAAATGCCTCTTTACATCGTGCTTCCTCTTTACAAGGGCAAGACCTAAGAGGGCATTGTAGATGTTTCCCAGGATATTTGCCTTTTATCAAGATAGAAGGTTTAAAACCAAAAGATTTTGTCTGGCAGCATGTGTTGCAAGGTGACCAGAGACAGCTATGTTATGGTCACCAGATAGCTACCTACCCCTGGACCCAAGGGCACTGCCCCCGTGAGCGCTTCCCTAGGGGGTGGAAAGCAAATAGTAGCCCAGCGGTGGGAAGTAGGAGATGACTTGGCTTCAATGGTCATCACTTCTTCTGTAGATGAGGTAGGCTGTGTGGATCCTGACGTCTGCCAAAGAACCTGCGGGGCCCGAGTGGGATGTTCCAACATCGCCTACCCCAAGTTGGTCATGACTCTCATGCCTGTTGGTGAGTCACATTCTGCTTCGCTTGGCCTCCCAACCTCCTCCAATCCTCACTGCCCAGGAGGGGCTGCATTAAGGATGGGTATGAATGAAAGAGGGAATCATAACTTTCGCCTGTGCACCCCACTCCCTGACACACACACACACACACACACACACACACAGGTAAATGTTTTTTCACAAGCATCTCATGGTCCTTGCTCTGTGTCCTAGATGCAGGGATTAAAGGCTTACTCTTATACCCCACAGTCTCCAGGGAACCGGGCAGGTGGGAACACAACCTGCAGGACTGGAGGACTGCTAAGGAGGCATCTGACCCAGTGGAGGAGGAAAGGGGGCAGGGGGAAGATTCTCAGAAGTGGGGAAACTGAGCTGAATCCGGAGAACCTCTAGGCAGAGGTGGAGGGGCTTGGAAATGCCACCCCAGGGAGGAGGGGTTGCAGAGGCAGATGCTCCCAGCTGAGAGGGGAGAGGAAGCATGCAGTTTGAACTGAGAACAGCTTGGCCAGCAGGACGAGTGAGAGGACAGTGGTGGGTGCACAGCTGGGCTTAAGGCTGGAGTGTGTGGGAGGATCTGCATGGCAGAAGGCACTTTCTGCATGGAGGGTTCAGCTATGGGGTCAGAGAGCCCATTAGTGAGGGGTTTGCAGTGCAGTGAGTGGTAATGATGCTTGGACCCATAGATGGCTCTAGTGATAGATATTTTTGAGGGAATTAGCAAGACTTGATGTCTAGTTACATTTGCGGGACAAGAAAGCTAGGGATCAAACAAGCTCCCGGGTCTTGGGTTTTAGAAGGTGGATTTGTGACAATACAGAGACTGGATACAGGATGGAACACAAGTTTATGGAGGGTAGGCAATGAGTTTGGCGTTATCCCTTCCTTCTAAAAGAAGGGAAAATGAATAGAAGAAATAGTGGAGATGGGGAAGACCTAAGGATGATGGAGCCATGGCAAGAAGGGCAGCTTGAAAGAGTTGGACAGGAGGAAGCAAAGGGTAGACTCTGAGAGCCTGGTGTGGAGACATGAGATAGCACTAAGCAAAGGAAGAAAAGGAAGCCTCTGGAGGAAGATAGCAGCCTAGATTTGGGAAAACTTGAGTCTTCCAGATGGTTAAATCCAGATCGCCCATGGATCTGGGGTAAAGGAAGATTGAGGTGGGTGGGGAGTTATCTCCCAGACTGGCATCTTCTTTCTAGAAGTTAGGTCATTAGAGTCCTAGACTTGGGATATCAGTGGGTCCCACCCCCTATTATTGCAGTAGGAAACAGGTCTACATGGCTGGGAGCTAGTGCAAAGGTCATACAGCCATTTCCTGGCAGAACCAGGCAGTAAATCATCTGGGCTTTCTGCCTCCAGGCTGGTATGTTTGCTGGTCCTGTAGTGTCCATGAAAAAGAATGCTGGAACACTCAATTAGCACTTTTTATTGATATTTATATATATATACGTATCTTATTGACATATACAAACATAGACTTGAGTGGACGATGTAAGGATTCAGTATTTGTACACACTGTGAAATAATGAACATAACCATCTATCTTCATACACAATCATGAGTTCTCCTCCTCATAATAGGGACCTTTGATATCTATTCTCTCAGCAACTTTCAAGGGCACAGTCAATATTACTAACCACAGCTACCATGCACCTCCCGGAACTTACTCTCTTATAACTAGAAGTCTGGACTTGCACCCACTTCTCCACCCCCACAACCGACAATTACCAAGTTGTTTTCTGCATCTATGAGCTTAAGGTTTTTGGAGTTTTGCTAGCTTGTTCTACATTTCACATGTAAGTAAAATAATGAATCGCTTGTTTTTCTCTGCCTGGCATTCTCCATAGCATAACACCTGAGGTCCATCAGCATTGTCTCAGAGTGCAAGATTTCCTTCTTTCCACGATGGAATCACATTCTGTGTTTTTGTCTACCACTCAGATCTACTGTGTATTTGCCTACCACTCAGTCTACCTCTCAGATTGTTTCCAGATCTTAACTATTATGACCAATGCTTCAATGAACACAGCTGTCTTGATATCTATTTATGTGGGTGTGAAAACACTCAGTAACAGCGGTACTCCCCCCTACAAGGACCCACCAACCAGGTGTCTATAAGCTTTAAAATCCCAGCTGAGCTGTGAAAGCTGTGGAGAACACCAAAGGTCACATGTTTGCGCATCCCTTGCTGGAGCAGGTCCTGGCTGAGGCTCAGGGAGAGTAGGTGACTCTCCCAAGGCCACAGAGCAAAGCAGATGTAGCGTGCTGGCAGGACTTGCCTCTAGTTCTCCAGGACTCCCCATCTTATCCCATCCCATTTCACCCCATCCCATCCCATCCCAACACCCCTGCAAACCCACGACCTGCCTGGGCTCAGCTGCACTCTGCCAGCTACTGTGAGCAGACCTCATCTCTCCCCAGGTCTGCGGGGCCTGATGATCGCAGTGATCATGGCCGCTCTCATGAGCTCCCTCACCTCCATCTTCAACAGCAGCAGTACCCTGTTCACCATTGATGTGTGGCAGCGTTTCCGCAGGAAGGCAACAGAGCAGGAGCTGATGGTGGTGGGCAGGTGCGTTGGCCCATCCTTCCTGCAGCCCACCCTGTTCTCCCCGAGCTGGGCTTTCCTGGGGAGGCACAGCTGTCAGGCCGGGAGTAGGCAGACAGTACTTGGGTTCTAGCAGCACTTTCTACGTGATCTCAGGTAAGCCCCTCCCCAATTTGGGACCACTCCTTTCTTTCCACCTGGAGCCCTTCCTTTCTTCCAGTTCGGTGGCTTAAATGTGAGAAACTTCTCTTGGTCTTTACATAATACAAGTTGAATTATATCAAGGGGAGGGAGGCACCAAGTAGCACCCACCCCCACAACTCCTGGGGGTGCAGAGCACAAGGTCTCCTTACATGGAGTTACACCCAGGGTGCTCACGGTTTATGAGAAAGGCAGAAACGCTGGTGAAGCAGTGAGGCACTTGCATCGATGGAGGTGTTCGTGGCAAGACTGTGTTTTCAAAGGTCTAACTTCAAACTTGTAACTTCTGAAGTGTAACTGGTTAGTGGTTTCTTTCACCCATCAGTAGTATTTAGTCGCCATCTACTGGCCATCTTCACTAATGCACCCAATACAGTCAAAAATTTTTTTTTCAGCACACCTGCAAAATGACGAGACCCTGCTTTGGGGGCTTGGGCCTGAGTCAGGACCAGATAAGAGGTGGTCAGGTGAAGAATGTGCAGCCCCTTCTCTGAGCTGACAGCCAGTGAAAATGGAGAGAGGGTGAAACTGAAGGAGCTTAGAGAAGGGAGAATTTCCTGGGCTGGAGTCCTCTGGGAGGAAAAAGCTGTCCTGTACAGGGTCTCCAGCAGAGACCAGAGGCCACTGGGAAAGGAATGGAGTTCTCCACGATAACAGATGGGACATGACCTCAAATAATTCAAAAACTATGAATTTTTTTTGAAGCATGGGATTCCAACCTTCTAGAATTTAAGAGTTCAAATCTATGGAATCTTAGCATTTGGGACACTGAATTTATTACCTTTGTTGATTAAGTCACCATACATTCAGACCCTTCCTGGCCCTTTGCCTCATCTCTACTGTATCCAAGCTTTCTTTTCCTGAGCACTTGTATCTTCCCTGCAGAGTGTTTATCGTGTTCCTGGTCATCATCAGCATCCTCTGGATCCCCATTATCCAAAGCTCCAACAGTGGTCAGCTCTTTGACTACATCCAGTCTGTCACCAGTTACTTGGCCCCACCCATCACTGCCCTCTTCCTGCTGGCCATCTTCTGCACAAGAGTCACAGAGCCTGTGAGTGCAGCCACCCACCTGTCCCCCCACACCCCAGACCAGAGGGTTAAGGGCTGTATATAAACTGGTCTATATGTGACCTGGTCTTTCTCTGATTTGGGGAAAACCAACTGCTCCCTCTAGGCTTCTAGATCCCATAGCACTGGATCTAGATACATTCAGTCAACAAACATTTATCAGTCTTATTTTGGAGGCTCATGAATGAAGTAGTTTGAAAGATTCACACACAGACCTGCCATCAATGAGACATCAGGGATGAAAGAGAATTCAAACGATAATGACGAAGTATAATAACTTCTATGACAGTAAAGACCAGGAGTGCCCCATCTATGAGGTACATGGGAGGGAGTCAGGGAAGCCTTCCTGGAGAAGGCAACATCTGAACTGTGACTTAACAAATTTGTGGGAGCAGGAAGGGCACTCCAGGAACAGTGTATGTGAAAGCCAGAACATACTGAAATAACTCTAGCCTTCCAGTTTATAAGAAAATAAGCTCAGAAAAGCTAAGTAACACAAAGGTGATGAATTCTGAGAAGTACAAGATTTATCCAACTCTAGAGTTACCAGTATGGATTGATAGTATGCCAAATGGAATACTTTTCAAGCTGCAAATTGACCTTTTTCCAAGATCATTTCCAAAAAAGCATCTATAGTATAGTTAAATATATATGAAATAATCTCTACATTCATTATCTTATTTTACCCTAAGGCTTCTCTTGAGGAGCAGAGGGTAATTCTTATTAATATCCTACTTCACAGCTACCAAAAAGTGAAGTTCAGGAATGTTGTGAAGAAAAAATTTTTTCTACTGTGCAAGTTTGTTATGCAATTACCAGACCCCCTGGTATTCGAATTTTTTGAAAACTTCCAACAATTTTAAACTGGTACAAACAGGTTGGATACTGATCCAGTCAGCGGCAACTAGGTCAAAATAGCAGAACAGGAAACAGTCTGACCTGGCTCCAACTAGCACTAAACAGAAATGATCAGTTCAACCATTTCAAGCTAGTCCAGGAAGGATTCAGTCAGTTTGCACTAGCTGTGACCAGATCCAACAGTCAGGAAAGAAATTCAACTGGTTCCAACCAGTTTGAACCAGTTCCAACTGGCTCAACCAGCTACTAGTTAAATCAAACCATTTCAAACCAGTTCTGACTGGTTCAAATGGGTTCAAACTGGCTCAGATCAGATCAGTCTGATTTTAGACTAGTTCAAACCCATTCAGCACGGTTCTAACTTTCAAACCAGTTTATGTTTATACAAGCTCAAACATGCTCTAAATGTTTCTGTGGGTTTCAAACCAGTTTAGCTGCTTACAATCAGCTCAGGTGTTTAATGTAAGGCAGCATCTGAGCATTAATGGGGAACTCAGAAAGATGGATTTGCAACCACTGTTAACAAACCAGTGGGAAGGATTTGTGGATAGTGATCTGAAGCTTCCTAGGGTCTCTCAGCTGACTCTCACGCCCTGGTCTGCCCTTTCTTATAGGGAGCCTTCTGGGGCCTCCTGTTCGGCCTGGCAGTGGGCCTGGTGCGCATGATCCTGGAGTTTTCATACCCAGCCCCAGCCTGTGGGGAGGTAGATCACAGGCCAACTGTGCTGAAGGACGTCCACTACCTCTACTTTGCACTCCTCCTCTGTGGGCTCACTGCTTGCATCATCATCTTTGTCAGCCTCTGCACAACCCCCATCCCTAAGGAAAAGGCAAGTGGAGTGCCCATGCTGAGGTCCCCTGCTGCTTCCCAGTCCCATGGAAGTCCACCTTTAGTTTTACTCTGGTGGGTTACAGTCTCCCCTGTAGGCATACAAATGTCCTGGCGAGGGAGAGCTAGTTGGGTTATTAATCCCAGATGAATAGTAACTCATTTAACTGAAGAATGACTCAAAGAACCTCTACTATGTGTCAGACACTGCATGGGACTGCAGAGATGGACGGTTCCTACCAGCGATTGTTCACAGGGTGGAAATAGACACTTAGACTCAGTTATTCTACTAAGGAAAGAGCAGTGAGACTAAGCTCACAGGGAGAGCTAGCTGAGCACAAGGGAGAAGCAGTCACCCCTGGGACTCTGAAAGGGCTTGCCAACCAGGTTACCAGGTTAAAGGCGGATCTTGCATAAGGAAGAGTTTGTCGACTAGTCAAGAAACAGGAAACATGAGAAGAAACACAGAGCCCACCAGTGAGGGGCAGATTGAATTTCTCCCTTTTCTCGTTTGACGAACATTTCAGTCCTCCACCATGGAGCGTTAGTCTTTTGCAGTCTTTTCCCTTCAGAGAAAGTATTAATTTGCTGCAGTAACAAAGAATCACAGACAGCATGACTGAAACTGCAGACAGGTCTTGTTTTTCAGTTCTGGACATAGAAGTCTGAGATGGAGCTGTCAGCGGGTTGTCTCTGGGAGGCCCCTCTTCTTGCCTTGTAACATCGACTTCTCTTCCTCAAGTGGTCTTCCTCTCTGCCTGCCTCTTCTTTTTGAGACTAGGTCTTGCTACTTTTGCCCATGGAACCGCAGGCTCACGTTGCCTGGGGTACCATGGACTCAAGCAATCCCCAGCCTCAGTTTCCCAGGTAGCTGGGATTATAGGTGCATGCCACCATGCCCAGCTATCTTTTGGGACTAGGTCTTGCTGTGTTGCCCCAAGTGGGACTTGAACTGTGATCCCTAGCCCCAGTCACTTCATAGACTGAAGCTTATAGGCATGTGAAACTATGCCTGGCTTCTTACCAGCCACCAGCTGTACTAGAAGAAGGTTGCTGTAGTGGCATCACATGATGTCTCCCTCCAAATACAGTTAAACCATTGATCCTGGGGCCCCTCCTCCAGACTGTGTGCATTCTCAGCCCACGTGTGCCTGTGCAGTCTTATCCATGCCATGCATTCAGCAAGCCTCTGTAGGAAAAAGTTGCCCCATTCTCCATTTCCAGACAGATTCCCTCCTCTAGAATTAAAAACACAAAATCCAGCTGCCTCGATCATCTATTCAGTATACACAGAAAGGGAAGTTTACTGAGACATGTTTATGAGCAGAGGCAGAGAAGACTCCACAGACTCCATAGAGATGCAGGTGTTCCAGGAGGCCCCATTCTTCAAGGCCCCTAAGCCGGCACAGTGACGTGTCTCAGAAAGCCAGGGCAGGGCATGGGGAAGCTGGTTCAGTTCCTAGCAAAGAGCTGCTAGACTGGGTAGGCAAAGAGCAATTGTCAGAAATAGGGCAATTCAGAGCTCAGGCTGTAGTGGCTGGTCCCGCTGCTGATGGCCAGAGAGCTTGCTGTGTTCTTTGCTGAGGCACCCAAAGGGAGGAGAGGGAGCCACCAGGGCTGTCCCCAGGGACAATGTTTCACTTTCCTCACCTAAGTACCCCCTGGCCCAGGTTCTACAGACTCTACAGGCTTATTGCTCTGTGTGTGTGTGTGTGTGTGTGTGTGTGTGTGTGTGTGTGTATGTGTGAGCCCTCTTTTTCCCCTGCTCTGCTCGAGTCTCTCCCCATTTCTCCCTCCCTCTCTCCTCTCCTTGCTCTCTCCCCTCTACCACCAGAGCCCTCTCTACCTGCCCTGCTTTTGTGAGGGCATTGCTCATTACCCAGCTCATTACCTGGTGTAAAGCCAGGAACCAGGGAGCCACTTTATCAACTTCCCTCCCTCTTGGCTCATCCCCTCAGTCCCCACTCTCCTATTCTCACTCACATTCCTTTGAGACTGCTGCTCTTACCCATCACCTCCAGTGCTCATCATTTCTTACCCCCCCCTTTTGCAACAGGCTGCATGTCCTCAGTGAACTCAGAGATCCTTCTAACCTCGGAGCTTGTGGTCTCACCCATTTGCTGAAGTCTGAAGAGATTCTCCATCGCCTGGGGGTTTTGTTTATTTGTTTTAAGAACATCATTTCTCCTCAGTCTGACCTTGAGAAGCTATGCTATGCTGCTTAATATCTCCCACCCACTCTACCTCCACATCCCACCAGCATCTTTCCTCCCAGTCTATGATTTGCATGTTGGCTGAGTATGTTTTCTGGTGCTCTCTGCAAGCCTGACTTACTGCCCAGGACGTATATGCTTCCAGTGAAAGGGCTAAGACCTAGGTGGCAACTTCTGAATTCTCCTGGGAAGGGATCTCTTTTGTTAAATGAGAATTCTCTCCAAAGTCAGCTGAATGAAGACTGTGTTTCTATTTTTAGCTTGCTCGCCTGACATGGTGGACACGGAACTGGCCCTGCTCTGAGCTGGACAAGAAGACCCCTGAGCAGACCCCTGAGCAGACACCAGAAGTGTCAGAGGTGCCTTCTAGGGAGCCTCCTGCAGGAGGTGCTGTGGCAGGAAACTTCGGCAAGGACCCTGAGCAGCCTGGAGGTAGGCGAAGGACTCCTAGGGCAGAGAGAAATCACAGAGGAGCTGGGGATATGGGGACTGACACTCTGTCCTGGGTCCCCTAAAGGTCACATTTGAGATCACTGAGGTGTCTGAGAGAACCCCCTAAAATCACCCTTCCTCCCTCCCACCATGACTGTCAAGCTGTGTGAGAAACAAGACAAAAGGAGCAAGGCAAACAGGAGTCAAAATATGTTCATCATTACTGTTAAAATATCAGTGGAAACATTTGGTTTAGACCCATGCTCTAGAAATACATGCACTTCTACATGCATAGAAGTGTATCAGGAGATGTACTTCCTGACACTGAAACCCAACGTTAGACAGAGATACCCATCAGTCACATAGCCTAGCCCTGTGGCATCATGCTCTCCAGGGACATAGAGAGGGGCTGAGCAGAACTTGACCTCTTTGTCCTTTCCAAAACGCATCAACAGGGAGATGCTCTCGCTTCTCCTGAGATAAATGAGTCTTGGACAGAAAATCAAGTCATGCCACATGGAAGCTGAATCAGGCATGGCAGTGAAGCAGCCCTGTTTCCTTACATACTTGTTTTTCATTGGGCTTAATGGTTGTGCTGTGGTCACATAAAGCAGGGCTGCACTTCATAGGATACCAGCAACCAAATGTCCACACAGCTCTATCTACTCCAGGTTCCACTGGACTTAACCACCATCCCTAGGCATAGCCCCCTTGAGTTGCTAATGGGCTGGTTCTGCCTCTGGAGGCTCTTAAAAGTGTTAGTGAGTACATACATTTTATTTATTCCAAAGTCATACAGTAAGTGAAGTTGAAAATTGATGTAATACATAATGTTGCTGTTTGAGACATGGGGCCACACTATAGGCTTCCTGCAGTGTGATTAAATGATAGCATTAAGATATTCTGCTATGATGACATCATAGGGATTTCCCAAATTATAAAATTCCCAAGGAAAACTTAAAGTTAGGAAAGGTAGATCATTTTGTAAGTTAAAACAAAATTAAAATTAAAATTTAATTTCTCTCCCTTCATGAGTACAAATGCAATGAAATTTCAGTGCTAAATTACCTCCTGCCCCAATTAGATGGAGCCCAGTACCAGCTGGAGTTGGAGAATCTTCAGCCATACTTTCACCCATTGGATTGGCAGCTCCATCAGAGCTTCAGAAAGCATCTGAGTTCTATGCCAGTCTCTAGTGTGCCCTACTGTTAATAATTCCAGCACATTGCCATAGTGGATATGATGCTGGGCTCATGGGGCTATGCCACCCGCTCCCACAGATTCACCTGGTGCCAGGAGCCGGAGATTTCTCTTGAGGCCTAAGAAACCATCTTCTTGAGGCCATGGCTCTAGAAAAACAGACCCTTTCCCAGTTTATGATATTTTAGGCTCCAGAATCCCACCAACATATAGGATGTACAGCTCCTTGCCCAGTTACAGCAGTTTAAAGCCGAAGGTCAACTATAAAAAGTTACTGTTGAGGGAATGTCCTTCACAAGCTCCGAGTCAGACCCGCTAGGCTCCCTTCAGGAGCATAGCCTCAGCACCACTAGGCCTCCCTGGGCTAATCTGTTCAAACCCATCTTGCTCTGTACAAACTTGTCCCTTTTTTCAAGCTTTGTGGCCCCTGCCCTGGTATTGGGGTCTCAAAACAAAAAGACTTCTCCCCCCAAATCAGGGTAAGGACCAGGTCCTGGCTCCTAACAAGTTCATGATACAGAAGAAGTGCTCTGAGAACTTATGCTTTTCACAGGCATCTTCCGGGAGAGAGGGGTGAGGAAGAGTGACAGCTAAGAAGGTGACCCCCTAAGGAAAGAAGGACACAGATCTTACTCTCCAACCACTGAATCCCAGGACAGGGCAGACTTAAATGGTTGTAGCCCCACCAGGCTGGTCCCCACAAGGGGGTAGAGTCCATCCCTGGAGGAGCTGGAGGAGCTGAGAAATGACTTCAGTCTGAGGGCCGCCTGTTCCCTGAGGGCTACTGAAGGAGGCATAGATGGGTGAAGTCCAAGAGAGAAACTCCTTCCTGACACAGGGGAAGGAGGCATAGGGAGAAGCCAGGGCAGTAATAAGCAAACATCTCCTTCCCTGCCAAAGGAGGGAGATTATAGGGATAAGCCCCACCTGCACCAGACATGATGAATTCTCATCTCAGGTTACAAAGCAGAGTGGCAGCACACATTTAAGTCCTAAATATACAAAGTTTTTTTAAAAAGAAAAAAAAATGAAAGGACAGTTGAGTAGATCCTGAAAGAAGTTTATACACCCCATTTCTAGGTCAGTTTAGAGTTGCTGAGCCATTTGTGATCCATGGTTACATACGTGAGTCATAGAGGCATATTTAGGCTGGATGGTAAAATGATCAAGCCTCGAACAACCGAAACGTGAAAATCAAAGCATTGCTTAGTGCAGTTCTGAGGTGCTATGACCTTAGCATCTCCCTTTCTCTGAACCTTGCCTCCTCTGCTCATGAGGGAGCCAGACTGGGTGGGTGGTACTAGGGTCCATCTCTGACCCTCTGCCATGGCTTTGAACTTCAAGAATCAAATTCCAAAGGCATTAAGATAATAAAGCATGTCCAGTGTATTCTGGTCAATCTTAATGCAAGGTTTTTTAATTGTAACCTCAAAAAAAACCCCTTAAAATATTTAATTTCTTTGGAACTTAGTTTTGTTTTGTTTTGCTTTTTCCAATTGTGCTGCTACCTTTCAGCCTAAGAAGGGCCCCTATGCACCCTGAGGTGTCTGTGTCTGCATCAGTGTGGTCTGCTGCACATTTAGATCACTACATTCACCAGAACTTTTCCCAGTTGTTCCAGGTGCCTTTTGAAAGTGGTATCAATTCTCCATTTTTCTCTGATGCCCAAAACACATATGTCATTGATCTATTTGGGAAAGATCGTGCAACTCAGAGAGGCTGCATGAGAGAATGCACACAGCCTCAGTCATAATGGCAGAAAAATACCCTGAACAGGCTGCCTGGCCACCAGCCCAATGCCCTTCCCACAGCAGGACGAAGGTCTGCCCATTCTGCTTCTCCCCCCACTCCCTAGGTGAGACAATGCCCCTTCCTCTAGTCCCAAGCAGTGTGTACTCTGAACTGGGATGGTCTGCATTATCCTCACCCTCGAAGGTACTATGCCTCTGCCACTCTGGATGCTCTCTCTAGATGATAGTTTGCATGCTGTGTCCATGTCAGAGTTCAGTCCAGACTTCGTCCTGACTCAACACCAGCCTGTGATTGACAGAAAAGGAGCATCCATTCACCCACCTCATTTTGTGCACAGCATATCTTTATTTGGTTTCTCACCATCTTTGACTCTCATCCCTGCCCTTTCTGGACCTTCTGTCTCTTTCTCCTCTCCTCCCTTCCTTGCTTCTGTCCCCCAGCTCCACGCAGATCCTGGAGGAAGATGCTCTGGAATTGGTTCTGCGGGCTCTCGGGGACTCCAGAGCCATCACTGAGCCCAGCAGAGATGGCTGCCCTCCAGCAGAAGCTGACCAGTATAGAGGAGCAGCCGCTTTGGAGGACTGTGTGCAACCTCAACGCCATCCTTCTCCTGGCCATCAACGTCTTCCTCTGGGCCTATTTTGCGTGACTCCGCAAACCCCGTTCAGCTAGACAAAGTCCACATCCCTTGCTCCACCAGCTACAAAGACCAGCTTTCTCACACCTGACTGTTCAGACTGGAGGTCACAGGGGCTGAGACTGCAAGTGCTCCAAGAACATCTAATGTAGCCTCCACATGCACAACTGGAGGCAGGAAAGTCCAGAGAGCAAGCACTGAGTTTGCACTGTCACAATGGAACCTCCACTGGGTCTCCTGATTGCAGCTCTCTTCCTATTATGTTGTCTTATATTTCTACCTCAAAAACAAGGGGTCCACACTCTTGTCAAATCCATGCAGGAGCTTTTTACTCTACCTGTGGTTTGAATCCCCTCCAAAAAAAAAAAAAAAAAAAAAAGCAATGATTAGAGCATTGAAAAAATTCAAGTGTATCTTTACTGCTCACGCCTTTTGCTTTCCCTCCCTTCCCCTTCCTTTCCCTTCCTTTCTAATTCCATTCCCCAGTCACCTATTTTCAGCAGGATTCAAGTCAGCGGCAGGGCCTTATACTTCAGTAAGTAACTCCATGATGGTGGCTGTCAGAAGGGAAAGAGTGAAGGGGTAGGGCAGAATATAAGCTTGGGGACAGCTGGCCTCCAGGGAAAGGCAAGGGACTGACTCTACTGGGTGCTATTCAAATTTGCCTTGTTCTATTCTCACTTCTAAATATGTGCAAAGTCTTCATGATCTTGCTGAACTTAGAGTCCAGTTGGAGAGATATAACCTGTTGAAAATCGGCAGGACCCAGGTCGTTCTGTCCTTTCGAGGCACAGACAACCTACAAGTCATGACCACTGAATCTGTGCCCCTCTCCCTTGGCCTGCAAGGCACCTGCCTACTGTGGAAAACACTGAGATCCTGCTTAGGGTCTCCTCCTCCAGGAAGCTTCTCTGATGGCCACTCCAGGTCCAGGTCTACTCTGGTTCCCACCCCTCTGGACCACAGCTCTCATCACTATATGGTGATACTTGTCTCTACTAGATTGAGTACTCCAAAGGTAAAGACCAAGAATCATGTTCCATGTGATTTTGTGCCTAGAAGTGTTAAATCTTCAATAAATATTGGCTAATCTATTCTCCATAGTGCCAATAGACTGCACTGTGGTGGCTGGGTAGTATGATTTGGGGAGCCAGTTGGCAGTAAGGAATCTCCTTCAGTAGGAGTTTTTATGCTGTCTTCAGATATCTAGAAGGAACCACTGTCCCATCCTATTGCCAAAGACACAAGATACCATGTCCCTTCTTTTATCTCTGTGTAGCAGTTGCCCTTACCTTCCCTACTCTATGCTGCCTGTATTTTCACCTTATACTAATCACCACTTGAAACTGAACACAAGTAAAATCCTAGCTCTGTGAGGTTTAAATACAAATGATTCTGTGAATCTCTCCTGTTGCTGTTGCCCCCATTTCTGTGTTCACCTGTGCTAACTCCCACAGCTATGCTCACATTCTTCCCATTGTTCCCCATTGACTCTAGGGACTCAGTTTTTTCACCTAAAATTTTTTTGGAACCATTCATATAAGGCTTTTTTGTGCAACCAGTTATGTGAAAGGTTTGGTGTAGGGAAGAATTTTAAGTTACAGAAGTACAACTTAAAATTAAATACTGAACACCCCTATTTTCAAACGTTCCTCAGAAGCTACTGTGAGTATTTGCAACAGGTCTCCAATCTCCAGCTGCTGCTCTCAGGCTCTCAGGTTCCTTCCCCTACAGACTCTCCTCCACCTCCCTAACCTCTCACTGAGGTGCTCTTACATAACTTCCCCGTCTTATTTTTGCTAAGTCTCTCTGGGCTTCAGAACTATCTTCTCCAACCCAACGACTCAAGAACATTCTGTTAAACATAGTAGGGCTGCAGCAAGGGTGACCACTCACCTCTCCTACCCTCTGCCTCTTCCCATGGTCCCCCCCCCCAATGCCTGTGGAAAGTCATATACATTAAAGGAAGTCACACTGTTCCAGTAAGGACTTTACTTGCATCCCACAGCTGTAAGCCCCAAGCATCCAAGAGGCTCATGGTTCCCTGACTTTATCTTTAAAGAAAGTGTCAGAGTGACATACCTGTATAATTATTTTATGAATAGTTTCAACCTTAGGGTTTGAAGCTCTCTTACTGAGTTTCCACCATTGAAAAAGATTCATGGCACTATGGCGATGCTAAAAAATTGTAGCATATGACTAAGTAAAAAGTGAATGAATAAATGAGTATTCTTAGCAGAGAAAACCAGTGTTCACAACAGAAGTGAGGGAAATCATGATGCCCTCAAGAAACAAAATGTAGTTTGAAATATCTGGATTGAAGGGAACTTGAGGATTGAGCCACTGCTAGTCCATAGGGCTCTTCTGTGCATGTGAGCAAGTGGCATCTTCCTTCTCCATATGTGGTTCCTCACAATGGCTCATAGATAGCAACCAGGACTCAGCAACATTGTGTAACTGAGAGATGTTGAGAAAGGTTGATGTTACAGGTGTTTACCCCTGGGAGTGGGCACTGGTGAGGAAAAATAGCACCAGATGAGACATAGGGAAAAAAAAAAGCATTTGTAGGGGTAGAGATTCTGCTAAGGGATATCTACAAGGAGCTGCAGAGGAAGAAGGAATACAGAGGAATGAGGCCATTTGGTGTTTCAGTCCTAAGGGGTGGGCATTTGGGCTTCAGCTCCCAAGGAAGGCCATTGCAGGAATATGACCACTCCAGAGGTTGGCTATCCAGGGGAGAGAGGAAAACTGCTAGAAACTCAAGTATAGGCCTCCCAGAGACAGGAGAGGTGAAGCTGCTGGAAATGAGAATTTGTGAACATCTCAGACATGGGAGAAGTGAAAGCCATTGAGGTGCCATTTGGGTTTTTGTTTGGAACACTTGTTTCAGGTATTAACTGGAGGAAGACACCATTTTGGAAGTATGATTTTTTTTTTTAATATTTGTGTCAGAGTTGGAGTGATGAAAGAAGCCATCTTGGAAGTGTGTTCTTTTGTTTAGGATCTTAAAACCCTGGACAATAACTGGGATGAGATAACTTGCCACTAGTGGCCTCAGTGACTCTCTGTTCTTTTCTTAGCTGATAAATAAACCTCAGTATTGTTGTTCCCTGAGCCTGAGTGGTCTTACAATTGTGTGTGTGGGTAGAGGAACCCAGATAGTGATCAGTTAAGTATTAAGTACTGTCCTGGGCCAAATGTCAGTGTCCTTTACCACCTGGTATCAATACTGGCCCTTTATCTCCTCTTGTCCAGGTGCAGTTGCATAAGGCCCACCTGCCTGTCCATGAGTGGCAGCCCTGACATGCTGGGGTGTAGCTGACACAGTGGTGGGGGATGCAAGCAGGAGTTAGGTCAGGAAGTTCTCTGCTAAATGTGGGACTTTACTTAATCATTCATTACCTTCATTATATATACCTATATATATAGTATATATATACTTTATATATATATACTTTATATATATATACTTTATATATATATATATACTATATATATAGGTATATATCATATACAAATCACCAAAAGGACAGGTTTATTATAAAAAGGGGAAGGAAGGAAAGGACACTTGTATGGACACAAGAAGGCAGAAAGAGTTGCCCCTGAAAGGGACAGGTTTGCTAAAAGAGAGGACTGCACAGTCATAGGTGGGCAGCCCTGGGAAGAGAGCTACCTCTGCTGCTTTGCAAAGGGAGAAGATTCGTGAAGACACACCTGCACAGACATAGGAGGGTGGGAGATGTGCTGCTCTCCCCTACATTATTGCAACAGTTTCTTGTCTTTTCTCAATCTTCTCTTCTTCCCCTCTTTACCCCGTGCTCTATATCAAGGGTGACCTTTATAAAATGCAAATCTTGTGTCATCCACCTCTTTAAGATTCTTTAAAATAACATTTTATTGTCTCACATGAGACTTTGCAAAAACTGCTACAAAGACCACCAGGGTTCAGTCCTTGGGCTATCTTCTCAAAAAGGCTATTCTATGCCAGGTTAAGAGTAGGCACTTGGAAGCCTCCCACCTCTGGTAACTACACGATACTGAGGAAGTTGCTTAACCTCTCTTTGTTCCCATTCTACAAAACGAAGGCGGTAATTGCAGTCACTTTGTAGAGCTGATGAGAGGACTAGGAGTGTTCGTTCGCATAGTGTTTAAAACTGTGCCTGGCACATAATTAAAGTCCTAATTAGACATGAAAGCTAGTTAGCTATTACTACTAGTATCAGGAGCAGGGGAAGGGACCGGCCAGGAGCCATGACACTACAAAGTCATGTTATTTCAGAACTGGCACAACATGCTGCCAGAGCAAAAGTGACAAAGGATGCATTCTTCCCAAGGAATGTAATGGAAAGAAAAGGTTCATCTTGGAGCTGGAGGATGAATAGGTATTTTGTAGAAGTCCTACAAGGTAGAGGGACAGTCTATGTAAAGCTGGTAAGGTTCGGAAGTGCATGCTGGGTTCCTCGAAAACAGGGATAATAACAAATCATTTGTAAATACCACCTCCATGTATTTCATTTCCTAAGCCAATCAGGTTTTGCTTCAGCCTCTTGCCCCAAAGTAGAGCTGTGAGGAGAGAATGAGCATTTGACCCCGTTAGCAGAGGCTATAACTGTCCCTTCCATGTCCCCTGGGTCTCATCATTACTCTTTGCCAGGCGACTTCTACAACTCTGCTGAGGGCTTTCTCAGCTGCAACAAAATGCTCAGCCTCCGCACAGAATGTGCTAGAAGTGTTGAGGAACTAAAAACTTGGGTGCAGTCTTTAACCAATAACAAACAAATCAGCGGATAAGCATGGCAAGCTACTTGCCCCTTTTGAGGCACATCCAGAGGCTTGATCTAAACCATCTTGGGAGGTGCTTGTGGGGCTGGATCCCAGTTGCCCCTAAAGTTAAACTGCTCATCAATATGCCTGAAGAACAGCCTTCCCTGTCCCTGTGCCCCCACTCTCCCGTGGTTTCTTACAATGGCTTCCAGCTGCTGGCTGCTGGTTTCAGGTACTGTTTCTGGGGACACCAAACCAAGAGAATGCTTTAAAACCTGCAGTTCCTTGTGCTTTCATTTTGCTGCTTTATTTGTGATCCCTCCCTCCCACAATTCCTGAGTTTCTTCATCCTTAATAAAAGAAGGAAGCAAAGGTTTGAATTAGTTTAGATGACATTGAGGGAGCCTTCTAAGGCTGACATTGTGTGCTAAGGATTCAATTCCACACTTGTGTCCTTGGGGCCAGGAGCAGGTGGGAGATAGTGGGGGCTGCTCCAGGAGGGAGCAAGTCACATGCCAGCACACTGGAGTGGAAACAGTGCAAATAGAAAAGTGTTGAAAAGTGGTTTTCAGAGAACTGAAATGGGTTTGCCACAAGCAATAATAACATTAAGAAGTGGCTTTGGACTGTGAAAGGATGATGTTTAAGAATAAATAGAACTCTTGGAAATATCATGAAGAAATGTTTTTAAAGACTGATTTGCAATTGAGCTTGGACAACTAAAGCTTTTAATTTAATATATGAGACTCGTTACTATGTCCCTAGGTGTGAGAGTTCACATCACTCACAGGAAAGTGGAAAGTGGTAGAAGCCCAAGCAAAATAGTGTCAGTTTTCCATTAACCTAGAACTGGTATCTCTCTGGACTTTAGCCTTAAGTGAGATTACTACAATTTCTTTTTTTCTCCAGGGTGAAAAATTGGGAGAACTTTAAAGGTTACATATAAATATAAATCCCAGGGACTTAAATTAAGGTAGCTACAGCTTACCTTCATATTTCAAAGTCAAATCCTAGCTCTAGCCCAGACGCAAAGAAGAAATGTCAGATTTTTTACTGTAATCTTACATAAAATTGAAAATGTTCACTTTAGAAGGAAAATGGCCATTGTACCTTGCTGCCTGAATAGAATACAAAAGCTTTTCTTAGTAGGGTTTGTATGCAAATTTTAGAATAATACACAAACAGAATAGGAAAGAAACTGAGAAGGCAGCTAGTTAGTCTTCTTTTATTCCTTAGTCCAGGTCAGAATTTCAGCTCCCCTGACAAGAAAGGTTAACTATCGTCAGCCTCTGCCTGCACACCTCCAACAACAGAGAACAGGCTGCCCTCCAAGACAGAGCACTCATCACTGCACTACACTAACAATTAGAAATTCCCTTCTTTGTTGCCTAAATGCTGCATCTCTGCATTTCCAACCACTTAGATGAATTAAACATTATAAAAATAACTCAAATGAATCACTTACACCAAAATCATATCCTTACTGCTTGTGCTTTGTTCTTAAAGGAATAATTTACAAAACTGGGGACTTTCTGTAGAAGTGCAAATTTAAATGGAATGAACTACGTGAAATTTGACTGGAGAAGTATGTGAAGACTAATATTAAACTGATAATTTAAAGAACCCTCACAATTATTTTATGAGCATTTCCACACCAATCATCTCATTGATTCCCGATACGTCTGCAGGGTGTTGAGTACAATGATGAAGGCAACTCAGGTGCAGTGACTAGTCCAAAGTCTTCTGCTCAGTAGCTAAGATGGCTCTTGAACCCAGAATTCTGAGTTCACCTTCAGAATTCTCCCCATTGCACCACTCTTGTGTATAGCAATTTTTTTGGAAATGCTATCTGCTTCCTGCTCATGGAGCAAATATGCAGAAAGTCTATAATCCAAGCAGAGTCCAGACTAATAAAGGCAAACAAATAAGCAAGTTATTGCAGTAATTACAAAAAGACTGAAATCATAGGTCAGAGCAAAATACTTTGAGAAAACAGAGAAAAAAGGAACACTTATCTGGTGGCATTGGGGAGGGCTTCACAGACATAACATTTAACTTAGATGTTGATGGGTGAGTTGAGTTTTCTGGGCCAACCTCTAATGAAGACCCTCATGTTACTCTTGCTATAATATTATTAGCTACTAACATCTTTTCAGACAGAGGCCCACAAGAATAAGCCCCCATGAAAGCTCATTTTTCAAAAAACTCACTTTAAATGGAGCAAAAAAAAAAAAAAAAAAAAAAAAAAAGAAAAGAAAAAACAGCTCCTATAGTGATATAAAAGGACCCACTGACCAAACAAAGGTCCTGTCCAGCCCAGGTCCATAGGCAGGACAGAGGTTCTATTTGTATTGTTACAGATAATGGAAAACAATAGATTCCCCCTTGCCAACATCCAGGAGCAGATAAAACGGCTAAAGATCAATCGAGGGCGGAGAAAAAAAAGCACAAAAGCCACAAAACCCGTAACATGGGAGATGGTAAAGGCGCCTGTAAATCAGGCCCAGGCTATGGGGAGAAATCAAAAAGTAAAAGTTTATAAACCAGAGGTGTTATTAATATGCTTAATTGCTGCACTCACCCTAAATTCAGCAGCAGCAACTCTAATAAGAAGGCCAGCTACCCACTGGGGGGGTTGTACCTAATCTAGGAGGGCTTCAGGTTAAAACCTGGAAAATAAACCGCAGGTATATACAAACAATTCTCAACTTCTGGGACTGCCAGGCGTTCCCCATGATAGGAATGTAATAGGCAATGTACCTAAAAATTTGGTCAAGAGCCTGGCTAATAAAGGGTTTAAGACCTGCAAGTAGCTCAAGCCCGCTTGCTGGGCTAGATACTTGCAGCTTTCCCCCCAGCCGCAAGGATAAAAAGCAACCAATGGCCATGGCAAAAGTGCCTCCCTCGGTGGACATACTTCACCACCCACAACCTTACTGTCATGGGAAGATCTGTATATTCTATTCTCAAGATTCTTTCTCTTTTCTTGCTGGCAACCTAAACCTTTCAAATCCTAACAGCAATAGGAAGCTTTGCATAAATGAAGATCCAGTGTTGATCTTTTCTGCTATACGCTTTAAAAATCACTTCTACTGGTACCTCGCACGCTCGGTGCAAAGTTTAAAACCATTATTTATTTTTAACAATGCTACAACAAAAGTTAAAAAAATTCTTATACCCTCTTCAAAAAACCATAAACTAACATCAGTGTGCCAATATTAACTAATATACAGCCACCCTACGTGATGCTTCCTTTAACAGTTTTAGTGTCCATAAAACAGAGCACATAACCTCATATCTCAATGCTTCTGTAATTAGTTGCTCTCACCTTTTCTTACTTCGTCCCCCTAAATTAACTTTAATTCTGGTTCATCTTAATAAATCATAAACAAACATTAACCCCAAACTAATTGTAAACATTATAGCCCGCTGGCTAAAGCATCACAAGAGATTCTTCTTTACACCCATAGTGTCACTAGCATCTGTGCTCATAGCCCTAGCTGCAGTCACTGTTACAGCCATCTCATACCACTCTAAAGTTTTAACAGCTAAATGTGTTAACAACATGCAGCATAACGTTTCAACAATAATCCATAAACTAGCCAAAAAAAAAAGTTATCTGCAGAGTAAACTAAATGCATTACAAAGTAAATTAAACTCTATATACATAAATCTCACCGCTATTAAACATTTGCTTTTCATACGCTATCACTATAATTTTACTAATATTTATGTTACCTCTCATACAAATCAAAATCTCAATTATTCAAGGCATCATATTGCCTTTGCTCAAAACCATCAGCTGTCTGCTAAACAAATACAAAAAATTATATCTCATTTAAATAGCTTTAAAACTACAGCCCCCCTAAATCCACTTAACCTATCCTGGCTTAACCCTTTAAATTAAAAAGCTCACTTAGCATATAAACTGCTACTTGCTGCTATAATAGTAATAATAATTATCCTAATGCTAAAGCTGCTTTATACCTATTGTAGTAAATCTAAAAAAAATTTCCTAGTTTATATTAAATAAAAAAAAAAAAAAAAACATGCTGTGCGCCATTTGCATTCCAGGAGGGTCATTCCAGAGGAGATAAAGAAAAACCTCTCTCGTTAAAAAAACTTAGGGACTGATTTACTAAAATAACCTTCTAAGACTGCACTGGCCCCAGCTTTCTTAATCAGAGATAGCAACCACCAGCGGCCTACACTATCCCTTCCTCAATCACTCTTTGCTTTATAGTGTTAATTGTCTCTCAAGTTTGTTTTTCTTCTTTAAAATTCAACAAGCCCTCACCCTGTATCCCTATAAATACCCCTTTCTTTTGTTAATAAAGTTATCTGATGGTTCATACTTCCATATAACCCCAGGCTGTGGCTGGGCAATCTCTCCTGTCAATTCATTTCTCGTACCTTGCATCTGGCAGCCAACATTTTCAGTGTGGGAAAAATGTAATGGATTCTCTACCAGATGGGAGAAATAGCATGAAGAAAGACAAGGAGGGAAAGGGGCATGGGGTGGAGTAAAATAGCTGGTGTGACTGAAGCATCAGCATAGAAAACTGAAATCAGATCAGCTTGAAGAAGCAGGGAGAGGTAATCCTGAAGACACAGTGTGGTACTAGGAACTGGGTATCAACGTATAGCAGCCAGAAGTGGGCTGAGCCAAAGCTAGAGAGTAAGGGCAACAAATGCATCCAAGGAACATCTTACTATTTCTTTTAGAAAGACTACTACTACAACAGAAAGGAAATAAATTCAAGGGTCAGAGGCTGCTAAGGGATGGAAATTTATGAGGTTGTTAGAGTAACTCAGAAATGTCCTTTGTCAGATGAAAGGATAAACAATGGCTACACACACTCTGCAATATTATTCGCCCTCAAGAAGGTATGAAGTCTTGATGGATACTACATGGCAGGACCTTGAAAACATACTAAGTGGAATGAGTCACTTACAGGACAAATGTTCCATAGTCCTGCTTATATGAGGTACCCTGAGCAGGAAAACTCACAGACACATGAAGTAGAATAGAGATTTTCAGGGTGGGGTGAGAAGGGAGATGATGAGCACACAGTTTATATTGAGAGTAATTAAAAAGTAATGATGGGTACGCAGTATTGTGAATGTATTTGCCTCTGGATGGTACACTCACAACTGATTAAAATGATATTATTATATGTTGCCCACCATAAAAAATAAGGATAATCAGCGCATAGATAGATACTAAGTTAAATATTAAATAAATTAAATATTGTAAAATGATGACTTCTGATTAGAATGCACTAATGTTGAGGTACCTGTGTGATATTCCAAATAATATTTTTCTCTGGAGTTTGAAGCGATCAAAGCTGCACAACTTCCTTATTATTTCTGCTTATAAAAACATAGCTTAATCACAGAACTAGTATTAAAGCTCTTTATGTATTTGTAATGGTAGTGTCCTCACTGCTATTATTTTTGGAATAGTTATTCTGAAATCGTGTCAAAAGGAACAGAAGCCTCCAACCAATAAGTCACAAAGAAAAAAAATAGCACCTTTTAAAATGTGGGGTTTTTTTTGTTATGTTTTGTTTTTTAACCAGATTCACATCACTCACATGCACAGCAGTTGCTAAAGTCACAAAACAATTTAAACAACAGGGTTTTATTTACAAGGGTATTTAACAGGTAAAACAAATAGTCCTTAAAGCCACAAGTGGCCAGTTATCTTTCCCCAGTCACCATTTAGTCCAAAAGTCCCAAACACATGTCCAAGATGGACATTTGTCCCTCCTTTGCCCCTCCAAACCTGAGAGGTAGGCACTCTGCCAAGTCCAGTCTTTCTCCAGTGTCTTCTCTTCGCTTCTTCCTCAGTGTTCCCTGCTGCCCCACTTCTCCAAGTTTCTTCAAATTTCTTCCACAATTGCTGATGCATAAATCAGCTTTTTAAATATGCTACCTCACTTCCTTTATCAGCCCTGTCTTCGGGGGCCAAATCCACCAGGCCAAATCCACCAGGCCTGCACTCTGCAGACCCTGCTCACCCCCAGCCTGCCATTCTGGCATCCGACTCCACACCAGCTGCTTCTCTGCGGGCCACTCTCCCTCCATGGCTCCTTGCCATCTCCAGCTCACTCTTCCAGGGGACTTCTCCTGGCAGGCTATGTGGGACTGTTCTAGCAGTCCGCTATTCACATCTCTTCCTTTTCCTTATCTCCTCACGTCTTCCTTTTATCTGCCTTTTGGCGCTTCTCCGCTTCTCCATTTCTTCTTTCTCACTTCTTCTGGAGGAGTCTTTCAGACTCCGCCCACCAGGATATTTTGGAGCCACTACAATTTTCAACCACATCATTACCTTTATATCAATTTGAGAGTCAGTTTTGTGGGAGAAGCTGCAGAGAGAGTGGAGTATCTCTGTCTAGGGTCCACTGTTTGGATCACCTATTATGCTAGAACCTGGAGGTGGAGGGAGGAAGCAAGGACAGGATTTGCCCCAGCCCCTGGGGTCTATCAATTGTCAAGTTTCATCATGGTTGCTCAGCTGCCGAGCCTGTGGTCCAACCTGTCCGAAGACAGTCTATAGCCAGGGACTAGGGAATAAAGGCACAGCATTTCCACACAATGTGAGACATTTCTGGTGGATCATTGCAGCACCAGGACTCCCAGTAGGGCTGACCATGGCAACTTCAAGCCTGTAAACAGATCAACTTCCCCTTTCCTTTCACACATTCGAATCCAAGATTAGTCCCTTAAAAACACCCTAAACACTAAACTTCAGCCTCAGTCCAAGTCCAACCTGTGATAATATCAAAGAAGCTAACCCAGTGACTCTGACCTGATCCAATCCTAGTACTCACCATCACCCAAGCATGCTGCCCCGTCTTTACAGACAGACTCCAGTGGAATCACAATGTCTATATTCTCTATGTGCACTGATGAGAAGCTAGTGGTTATTTTCTGCTTTGCAAGATAAAGCATGACAGGTTTCAATGAATACAGTTGGACAAAAAACAAACAAACGATCCTGTGCTCAGCAAATAATTCCATTTCAGCTGCCCCAAAGACCTGCATGGCAAAAACCATTAAACATGATGTATTTTATTTTCTCTTCTCCAGCCCCCAAGTGTTTCCTGACATTTGAAGTCTGGTAATAACCATGTCCCCTAGCCATGTTTCTTCTGAATCTTCAAGCAAATTTGTGGGTGTCCTATTTTCTGAGTCAGATTTTCTAATAAACTAATCCGTTTCAAGTAGAAGTGCTTCTAGATATCAGGAGGGAAGAGCAATGCAAACTTCTTTAAATTCAGGGTCACAATACTGAATTAGAAAAAAAATCACAATGGAAATACTGGTCAGGAAAGACAAATTGTATAAAAGTACAAATATTTGACACCTATTCAATTGGTTTGAGTCACACACAAGACCCAAAATTAGGGACAAAAAGCTGCTCATTCAAAATCTTTTAAAGGGAGCTAGTTTTTTTGCTGTTGTTTTATTTTGCTTTTGGGTTTATGTTGCTTTTATGTATTTCCTTCAGAATAAATTTTGAAGTCTGATAAATTAAACAAAACATATCCTGCATCCTATTCAAATTAATCCCTGGGACACAGATTGACAAAGGACAAGAGATGCATAAAACTTTATAAATATAAAGGGGATTTTCAAGTGAATTTATTCTTTAAAACTGTAGCTGTCCAGTTAACATTAGTTGAAGCTTCCTGATCACTGCATGCCAACCACTGTACATATAAGTGCATTATATATATTCTCTTGTTTAAATTTCCTACTGGAGGTAAGATTTCCATGTATAGTGACATCTCTTGTAGTTATGCAACTTGGTAGTCCCCTTTATAAGTGCTATTTTCTCATATTTAAGGAACTAAAGCATAATTTCAGTTTCTTGCCACCAACAAACCAGACTAACTTGGTTAAGCCAATGGCTCTTATTATACTACATTGTATGTTCTACTCTCCTTAAGGTACACTGTCTCTATAAGAATTGTGTCATAATTGTGGCAGGGTAGATAGTGCCATTGCTATTAGCACTACCTCCTCCATCTTTGTAGTGACTTTTCCCTTTGCCTAGCCTGCCTTGTACCTCTGCCTACTGAAATCTCCTGTTGCCTTTAAAACCCAGCTCAAATCTTTAAATCACCCCCCCTGGACCCTTCCTTCTTCTAGCAGAAGAACAGAACTCTGTACCTGGATAGTTTCTGTTTTTCCAAGATAGATATTAAGTACTGAAAAATGTTTAACGAATGCAACTATAACATTCCTAACACTGAAAACACATATTTCTTTTATGTTAGGAGACAGGAAAGGAACATTTTCTTGAGCTTCCTTACCTATACACTACACTATATCCCACTCTACCTTATCTCACCCCATCTTACCCCACCCCATTTTGGTTTTGGTCTTCCTTGAGTCTCTAGAGTTCATGATTGAAAACTAGAATTGTTTCTATTTATTATAGTATTTTCCATGCTGAAAGCAACCCACCTTTTGGTGCTCTTCTCCTTAGAACTCAAGTTTCTGAAGAGGAGGGATGATGTTTTACTCATTTCTGTATCACTGTTCCTTGGCACCTAGCACTGTGCTTTGACTTAGTAAAGCTGTCATGTGTATGTGGATATCTCTTTAGTTCATGGAGAAAAATTCATCAATTATGTAAATCCATAGGATATCATTTAGAATGTATTATTAAATTAAGGTCAAGTGTTACTGTAGGAATAAAAGGTTTACTAGCCCATTTCAAAAGGGTAGCATCATATACAAAGTCCTATACATTATTGCTTTTATTTGTGCTATAGTCAAAAATATTTGTTTCAGAGTGGAACAGTTTTTTAAAATTAAATTTAAAATTTTTTAAAATTAACAAATTTTTAAAATTAATTTTAAAAATTAAAATTTTTTAAATTAATTTTTTAATTAAATTTTTTAAAATTAATTTTAAAATTTTTTAAAATTAAATAAAATGTGCTATAGTAACTGGGAACGATAATCACTCTTGTATCGTAGATTGTGCAATATACAGACATGCCTTTTAATCAGCAGGGTGGGAAGGTATATGAATAGTAAACGGTGATAAAAAAGAATCTCAGCATAGTCCAAATGAACTTAGGCTTCTCATAGTGATGGCTCTATGACATTAGAAGATTGGGTCAAAGTAATTTTGTCCTTGGATGTTTCACTGGAATTGAAGAGACAGATTGTTATCATTTACACTAACACTTCAGCTTTCTGGACTTGGCAAAATCGTGCATCATCATGGAATAAGAAGCAAATGAAAACTCCTCTTAATAGTCAACACTGACAATATAGCATCAGTAGTTAAAAGGGACCTGGATGGGAAATTTTCATTCCTGCTTTATACAATTATATCACGTCAGTAATTTGGTTCACCAGCCTACTCTACATCATAATCAGGGTGTCTGAAGAAAAAGAAATTTTGAAATAATATGTGCCCATTGTCAGCAAGGGAAGGAAAACACGAAAGCAACATAAATGGTAAAAATGAAACAAAAAAAGGGATTTATTAATGTGAAGGCAGCCTCTGTAGAAACTACTAGTTCCCCTTGGTTCAAAGTTTCTACATTTATAGTGTTGGTACCATGATTAGTGTTCATATCATAAACCAGAATCAAGACTTCATTAAAATACATTCAGTATCCTATTTGGGAGAGGTTTGAAATATGCTAAAATTAGAAGATATCATGTTCAATAGCTAGAACAACAATGTAATCATTGCATAACAAAACTATTTGAAAAATTCAAATATTCACGAACTCAGTCATTTAGATTCAAATAGTGGAGGTTTTGCTATTTTCGCACATTATCTTGTTGAGAATGTAAATTTTATCAGAACTAAAAATTCTTTATGACAAAGATACCATCGTCTTTCCCAGTTCAGACTCATCATGATTTTTTAAATGCACTCATCTCCTACCATTCCTAACCTGAAACATTGTGCAACTTATCTGAGAAAACCACTTCCATGGTGTGGACAATCCTGCAGAAAGACTTTTGAATAAGAGCATAATGACAAGTTGCCGTTAATCTGATTTTTATGCTTCCCTCCACCCCATCTTCACTTATGCTTTACTGACCTGTGTACTAATGCCAGGTAGTTCCATTAGTATTTTCATTGCAATTCTTCACATCTGGGCAAAACTTCAAGTGTCACAGGACACTGTTTTCTCTTTGTAGCTAGTAAACATTAGGGGATTTAAGAAAGGCTATATCCTTTCACTGTGTATGACTAACATGCCAGAATATTTTTCAGTGTTCCCAGTTTGCTATTTTACCTTCTGACAAGTTTTATAAGAGAGGGGAATGAAACTAACTTGCATTACATACAAGATGTCGCCTACACAAATGCCAGAAAGGGAAGCAAAATGAACAGCCAGAACATATGGCCATGAGCTGACAGCATAAAGAAACCAGTTCTACACTAGCAACAAGGAACATCTTGAAATGTACAAGACATATGTGTTTTAGGAAGAAAACTGAAATGTTTCATAATAAAAACAGGACAAAGTGAACCATGAGTAGTGAATAAAGTTTTAATTAAAAATGGGTTTCTAGCCTCCGATGTGAATATACAATATGTTTCACAGATGGATTTTATTTTTAAGTCTTATCCAAACCAAAAAGTAAGTGAGACAAATAAAGCTTCAGAAAATGGCAAAGAGGCTAAAATGTATGTAAACAATGTAGGGTTCTGTACAAACAAACAGGAAAGGAAGAACAACGCTCTTGTCATCTAGTTTCCGCTTATATATTCCATCTCTATGACATGTAACCTACCTTTGGCCCAGGAAGAATTTGTCTTTGTTAATATATGTAGTAGACAATCACAGAGGGACAGTAAATTTACTTTACAGTAAATCAATCATTTTTTTTAAATGAGGAAATGTGCATATTAACATCAAAGTAGCAATTTGTTTGTAAAAAGCTAACTTTGTAGAAATGCATAGAATATTACAAAAATAATATAGAAAAATATTACCAAACTATCTCAAGTTCTTTAATTTTATGAGTACCTCTATAATCATCCAATTTTATGAAGTATTCTTTTTGAAAATCAAAAAAGTTAGTGTTTGGAAAGTCCCATTAAAGTTGAAATACTTACCTAGAAAAATGACAATGATACTAAGTTTATCAGAAAAAATGTCTTTATGTTAATATTTGGTGTCTAAATAATGGTGATGCTTATCAATATAGTGTAGTTCTTGACCCAAGGAGAGAACTATTCCTATAGTTCCTTGTTTATAGGCAAACAAGGAATGAAGCAGGCATTTAGCAGATGAAGATATAACAATTACAGTTTTTGTGTACACAGTGCCAATGACTATACTTTTCCATTTTTTTCTTGAAAAAAAGAAGTCTAAACCACACATAAAAGGTTTTCCAAAGTTCTTTCCAATGCATTTAAACAGCATGAGTTTAAGCTGAGAAATATCTGGCAATGACTTTAGTGTTTGAAAGCATCTTAATGCCAAGAAATATGCTTATATTATGAAATACTTATTTTTTAAAAGTTCAGCTGAGGTTTGAGTTTTATGTGAGATCTTTAACATGGATCAAAAATAAATTCAGAAGCAATATTTCTGTTTTCAAAGTTTTCGTTTCATTTAGAACACATTTATTTATTGCCAATCTCATTTATGTTCCTCTGCATGAAACTTGCAGCTCCAGGTGAGCTAGCGCCACAGCCCAGCTAAAAGAAAGGATGAGCAGGCAAGATGAGCTGCCCCAAGCCCTGTTTGAATGGGTGAACTAAGTCATAAACTAGAGAGACCTGTCCAAACAATTTGGTCTACCACACGGATGCTGAGGCTCAGTGACAAACAGTATTAAGTCCCAACTAATGATTAGTTCACAATTTCTTGGTGGGAGAAGACTGAGAGGCTGCATGAGCTGGTGCAACACCATCCAGACATGTCCAGGTGCACCCCAACCTTGAACAAGTCCCAGTGCGGCTCTCTTGTTCCCCACCTCCCAGACTTCCTCTTTAAACACCACCTACCGCCTTCCAGGGGGTCAGGCTATAGTTTCATTTCCTGAACTGGCTCCATCATGCACAAATCTCTAAAATAAAAAACTCCTGCTTGGTTCAAGGACGACTGGGATCTCTGATGAATTTTTTCCCTAGAGAGCAAGGAACCCATCTTTTTGGGTTAGAGACTGCAACACAGGCAGGTGATCAGCTGGCTGCCCCCAAACACACTTTGTTAACCCTTATTTCTACAAATTTATGCCACTGCCCAATATTTTCTGTTGAAAGTACGTTTCTCTGTTTCTACCAATTCCAATTCAACCCATTCTTCAGACTGGACTCTTTTCTATATTCATGAAACCTGTTCCAAATACTTTAGTTCTCTTCACCTTTTGAACTCCTATTGCACACTGATGACCAATTATGGGTCCCCTTGTGTTTATCTCATTGTGGTCTTTCTTTTTGTGTTTATGGCATTTGCTAAAATAGATTGAAAATTCTGTGGAAACACTTAAGAACTATTTTGTATATTCAAGTGTCTGACATGCAGGGCTCAACAAATATACTTAAAGATAAAAACTGGCTGGAGAAACACAGACCATAAAATCTTCACCCCTAGTTTTAGGATATTGGAATGACAGATGTGTGCACCATACATCTAACGTATTCTCTGACTAATTCACAAACAAGTTATGAAGAAATTATAATAAAATGACATAAACAAATACTTGAAACTTGTAAAGAAATTACATAAAATACAAGCTGCTATTTATCATAAAAGTGTAGTGGATGTAGTATTTCCACAGCTTTATATGTTTGATAGATAAAAATTCACTAAAATCAAATGTACCTTTTCTTCTGTTTCCCCAACATAAGCACTTGAAAACACTTCCTAATCTAAAACCTGGCTTCTTTTTTTCTCATTTGGCAAAAATAATTGTCCTGGATTTCCAGCAGAACAGAAATGAGTTTGACTGTTTTGTTTAAGATTATAGACAAAAAAAAAAAAAAAAACCTCTCCAAGTAATGTAGCTTCAGTGCCAAAACTCATTCCTTCTGCAGCACAGTTGTAGGAATATATCATTGCTGAACAACAGCTGGGCTACAAAGGAGACTTAGGAAATATATTTTTCTCTATCCTTTAGGCAAGTTCAAAGTATTTTTTAATGAATTTTTGCTGAATAGAGTGGTATATTCCCTTTCAGTGTAACTTTTTACCTATAAAAGAATATTGTTTCAATTGGGGAAAAAGAACTGTTCTAAGTCATTCCAGAAAACATACATCTACCTATCAGATGAGTGGAACAGATAATCCACCAGTTACATCATCGTCTTCAGGGCAGCACTAGTCATGGTGATTCTGGTGGGCACTTACCATTGCCTCATTGTAAAAAGCCGGGATTTTAACCTTTGAATCTTCCTGGGTTCCTGTTCCACGAAGCAGAAACTGAAGTCGTAAAAAGGAACCTGAAAACTTTTTGGATAAGTAAGCAGAGAGAAGCAAACTTAATTCAGAAAAATAAAGAACAATTTATTTAGATGAGGAAAGTATAGAGTAAGGGCTCCCAGGTGCTGTGCCGGGAGTGGAGGTGGGGGAGGGTGATGAAGAAGCTATTTTGGGGGGCTGTTTTTAGGGGAATTTAAACTTTTTTTTCCTGTGAGGTATTTTAGCCTTTTGATGATTGGTCTCTCTCTTCACCCTTGCATTTCCACACTCACACTCCCCTGGGCAGCTGTGTTTAGCTAAAGATCTCTTATCTCAGAACTTTCAATTGCCCTGAGTTCAGGATATTATTAATATTTTGAAATATACTGTTTTTATGTTAGTCCTCCTAGGTATTACTGTCCATATCTTTGAGGAATGGTTTGGCTAGTCCTGGGATTTACTGCCCTTGTCTCTGCTGTCTTCCAGAGCCCCCCATCTGTGCTGACCCTAAAAGTTCCCTGCCTGTGCTGAATGCTAACCCCAATGTGCCCTAGGACTCATTCCCTCCTCTATAGAGGGGTCCCCTAACTGCTGTTAGGAGAACAGAGTTTTGTTCTGCAGAGTTCTGGTTACTGCTTCTTGCTGGCAATGGGCATCTTGGGGAAGCAGTCAGGGCTTCAGTGCAGTTTACCTCTATGGAACCTCAGAAGGACTGCGGGGGCCTCATGATGGCCTCCATCAGAAGGACCATTTGTAGTCTGAGTGCTTTTGAGTAAGATGTAGCATTCAAACAAGAGGATAATGAAGAAAATTAATAAGGGAATGAGAAAGGGAAGCAGCCAGGACAGGAATTGATTTCTTAAAGATTTAAGGATTGACCTTAGCCAGCTAGGCCCTTGTCAGATCCAGTTTTTAAAATTATCTGTAAAAAGAGAGTTTGATACTTCTTGGTTTCCTTCTACCTCCCTAGAAGAGTTAATCCCAAAATAGCACGTTTTATTTAAAAGGGCTCAAACTCACCCAGCCTTGGTTGTGAGCAAGTCCAGGACTATAGGGTTTTCCAAAACCACCGAAGGTAGGGAATTTTGAAAGTGTTTGGGTTTTTCACTTGAGGGGACAGTGTGGTTTCATTAGGACAATTTGATGGTCCTTTATTACAACCTAATAGGGATGGAAAAGATAGCTTAGCCTGGATACCTGGAATAGCTAGGATCAGTGAGAGGTAGAATCAATGACTCCTGGGGTTTCTGGACTTTCTTTTTTTTTTTTTTTCTGCGGCTTAGAGGCACTATAGTGGCTGTGGATATTACTGGTTTGGAATTTGGCTATGTTGTCTGTCCTAAGAGAGGTAAAGGCAGGAAGGCAAGACTGAAAATTAACATGTCAACCCATGGCCTTGTAGTGAGCAGGGTGACAGTATTGTCAAGTGTCCCAGATCAGGCCAACTTCAGTGGTAGTTGCAGGGACAATCGACCAACAGGTCAAGCCTAAGTGGTACCTTATGCACCAAGACGGTGATTTCTTCACCTGTCACCTTTTGGGTCATCAGAGGCTTGTCCATAGAAACAGTAAATAGGGGAGCCTGTTTTACATCTGGGCTCTATCAGAAGGGTCCTTTAACTGTACTGGGCTCTTCATAGTCAGAGGAAACTAAAACAGTTTGTCCTCCTATCTGGCCAGTGGTTTGGACTGAACCCCTCACTCTCTGGAGAGTGGGACAGTCCCCATTCTGGTGCCCATATGATGGCAAGTACAGAGGGCATCGCCTTAGGAGTAGCTTCTTTAGCCACTCAAGGCTGAGGTGCCCTGGTTGCTGGCAGTGGAAGCTAGCTGGTAGCCCATAGAGGGGATGAGTGTCCTGAACACCTTGGAGCTCATGTGGCCTTGGGTGAGTCTGAGATGGCAGGTGTTAGTAATGTAACTCCCATATATTGGCACTTCCCTTTATTTTTCAGCCTGGCTGTTTTCTCTCATGTCACTGTAAGCCTTGAAGGCCATGTCCATAAATGTGGGGAAAGGTATCTGAGGTCCTTGATCTAGTCTCTGCAACTTGCACTTGATGTCAGGGTAATACCAGCTAACAAAGACCATTAGACAGCTAGAATGGCTTACCTTTATAGTCTCTGGATTATTACTCTACATAGTCTCAGTATTATTTCTAGTCTGAAATGTAGGATTTTTTATTAGACCTCTGAGTAATTTTCCTTAAGTTGTCATAGTTGAAGGGCCTTTTGCATCCCTTGAAGGAGAAAGATAATCATGAATTACCTGTTTTATGGCCAGAGCCTTGGCATTGTTAACTCTACTGGGTCAGTGTTAGCGACCTTTTAAAACATATTAGGCTTTAAGAAGTCATGTATTTTAGAACACTCCTACTTTTATACTGAAAAGAAGCAATCATTTCTTTATGACAATGCTTTCTGAGATAGTAATATGTTCATATTATCCAATTTTTTTAAATAATGAAAACAATTTTATTGAGTACCTTAGGAGTTCCTTTAAGATAAAGATCTTAATATTTTAAAAATTCTGATATCAGGGAAGTTGTTATAGGATTAATAATTTAGAGAATTTTTATAAAATAATTATTCAAAGTCACAAAGATTTTTAAAGAGCTTAGCAGTACTGAAATAAGGTTTTTCTTAGCTAACCTGAGGGTAGAAAGAGTGCCAAGATTTTCAGATTACCTAAACAGTCTTTAATCTGCTGTGTAACAATACAATAAGAGGCAAAAATTGAATCTGAAAACTGGAAGCATCACACCTCCTGATGTCAAACTAAATTACAAAGCCACAGCAATAGATACAGAATAATGAATCAAAATAGAAAATCTAGAAATAAGGCATCTATATATGTATATATACGTATATATGTATATATGTATATATATGTATATATATGTATATATATATATATATATATGGTCAACTGATCTTTGACAAGTGTGCCAAGAACACACAATGGGAAAAGATAATTCTCTTCAACAAATGGTATTGGGAAATTAGATTTCCACAGGCCAAAAAAGGAAAAAAAAAAAAGTAAATTGGAGCCTATCTCATATATAAAAATCAACTCAAAATGGATTAAGTTCTAAAACTCCTAATAGAAACCATAAAGAAAACTATTTGACCTTGGTCTTGGCAATGTAGCACCAGAAACACAGACCACAAAAGTAAAAATACACAACTGAAACAACACTGAGATAAAAAGCTTCTTCACAACAATGGGGAAAAAATGAAAAGATACAAAATATAGAAAATACTTGCAAAACACATATTGGGTAAAGTGTTAATCTCTTTCATGTGTTACTAATAACAAAGTTTGTTACCCAAGATGAGTAAGTCCTAAAGAATTCGTACAGCATAGTACCTATAGTTAATATTTATGCCTGAAAATTTGCAAGAGGGTAGAGCTATGTTAAATGTGCTTATAATCCTCACACATCCACAAACAAAACTAAAGGGAAAAAAGATAGGGACACAAGGAAACTCTGGGAGCTGTTGGATATATCTATTAACCTTGAGTGTGAAGATGGTGTCACCATTGTGTGCATATGTTCAAACTCATTAAATTTTACATACTACATAGGTACAGTACTGTGTATATCAATTGTATTTCAATAAAGCTGTTGAAAGAGTGCTTATATGAGTAATTAATCAAAGAGAATAACTAGGGTTCTACAGAAAACACACCATGGGGCCTTTACCTGGAACTATCCCATATATCAACTCTGATTATTATGAAATCTCAAGTAGTTAAAACATTTCTCTTACACATTTCCATCAATTTCTACCTTAGAGTTCAATGAGATGATCTCTAGATCTCTATTCATTTTGGTGTTTGGATGTTGGAAATTTGCTTTGGGTTTTACTGCATTAACATGAGTTTAATTTGCAATGTAATTCATTGAGGTTCTCTTGAAGAGATACTATCTCCATCATTTAAAAACTTTTCTAGCTGAGAAGCAGAGTTGGGTTTAAACTAAAATCCAACTTATAATTTACTGAGTTTATCATTGGTGAATCAACAGCTTGATGTTTAATCTGCAAAGGGGAGAAAACGTATACCCAGTCTAGCACTCAGAGTAGTTGTAAAACTCAAAAAAAGTTAATGTGTGTATATTACCAATTATATATGATTATACTTAATATTAGTTTCTCTGCTTTTTGAACTTTATTTTTTTAGATTTTTTATCAGATAATTTATTTATTTATAAATTTCACATCTTTGTAATCTCTGGGTTCACACCCCCAGCCTCCCTGACTGTTCCCACTCTGCCTCCCCTCCGTCTCCCCACCCCAAGTTGTGTTTGGTTGTTAGCTTGTTTTGACTTCTCCTCATGGCTTTTGTTTATCTTTCCCATGTCCCATATAATAGTGAAACCATTTGGTTTCTTTTTCTTTTTGACTTGTTTCTGCAATATAATTTCTTCTAGGTACAATCATATTACCATAAATTCATCTAATTTGTCATTTTTAATTGATGAGCAATATTCCATTGTGTATATATACCACATCTTTTTCATCTATTCATTTGTTTTGGGACATTTGGGCTGTTGTGTGTGATGCTTTAAGAACTTTAAATCCTACACCAAGGTGGGAGTATGGGAAGTTAAAAACAACTCCCACAACTTCCCTTGCAAAATACACTATATACATTCATATACTGTACTAATTAGGGTAGAATACTTTTCCATCAGGTTCCTTTCTATGAGTTAGCACATTTTGAATGCAACATAAAGATCTCAAGTACTAGCAAAAAATACAAACAGAAAAAAAAACCTACATTTTATTAAGTTAAGCAAGATAAGTTTTGCTTCAATATTCATATAAATGCCTAAATCAAACTAATTCTTAGTCAAGAGAGCCATCTTTCTAGGCTGAATAGGTTATTACATCTGTAGGCTAGAAGATTATTATTTAGTCCTTCAGTCAAAATGCACCGCTTTGTGAATAACAAAAGATAAGACATTGGGATTTAAACTGCACTGGAAGAGAAGAAGCTCCAAACAATTAAAGACAATTGCTTCCTTGGTTCTTTGCCTAACCCTTTACTTATCAACACTTGCAGCAGTTGTTAAGCTGGCCCTGGTCTTCTGAATGTGTTAGATCCTAGTTGGTGAGCCAAGTTGCAAACAAAAGGCTAGGTCATCATGTTATATGACTTCCTTTTTTCTTAATGAAGTCTTTCTTTGAAAAATAGATTTCACCCTTTTAGAAAGGTATATTTTGAAATTTTATCCCCTCTAAACTTAACAAAGCTCAATAAATGTGATGAATGGGTGAATGAATGTTCAATGCATAACTAGCCTAAGATCCTACGGAAGGATAAAAATAAACATAATAATGATAAAATGCTAGTCACTCTGGAAAAGTTTGGTAGTTACTCAAAATGTAAAACGTGAAATTCCATGGACCCCACCAATTCACTCATGGGTATATGTACTCAAGAGAACCAAAAATCTGTCCTCACAAAAATCTGTACATAAATATTCAGTAGAGTTTTTCATATCATTCCCCCAAGAAAACAGCAAGTAGGTTCATCAGCTGAATGAATAAACAAAATGTGTATATCCATACAATGGATACAATTCCATAGGATATAGGAATAAAGTTCTGGTACATGGGCTAATCCTGAAAACGTGATACCAAGTGAAAAAGGACAGACAAGAAAAGGTCAAATGCTGTATAATTCCATTTAATTGAAATATTCACAGAGTGGGCACAGAGACAGAAAGCAGATGCCAAGAGTTGAGGGGTGGTTGGGGAGTGACTGTTGGATCGTTTTAGTGGTGAAGAAATGTTCTATAGTTAGTTAGATGTTATAGGTACACAACTCTGTGAATAGACCAAAATATTCAATTTTAGACATTTTTAAAAGTGAATTTTATGGTATGTATATATCTCAATAAAGTTATTACTATAAAATGAACACAATAATGGTAATTCTCAATTTGTTCTGGGTTTTTAATCAGAAGCTTAATCTTTGAAGTCACAGCAAAGTTGGGGAAAAGTTCTATTGCCCAGAACTTCTTGATATTCCATATCAGAAACAATGTATAATCAATTATGTAATCACAGAACTGTTAGGACATTAAGAGATTATTCTGAATGAACCTTTTAATGACCACATAGGTAAGAAAATTGAACTCCAAGACTAAATAATTCAAATATGGTAATATAGCAATGGAGCCAAAGAGGATTCACTTTCAATCAAATTATTCATCCTTTTTTCTTTGCTGAACTGATATTGTCCTTCCTAGAATTTCCCCCCTCCCATATGCCATTTTTTAAAATTGAAAGTAAAATAAACCTTAAAGGAAAGTAAGGTCTATTTATATTCTGTATTAAGCCAAAAACTAGGACTAGATTATAGGAAATACAGGGAAAAAAAGAGAAAAACTACATCCTCCTGCTTCTATCAATGAGAAGGCAATTACTCACATATACAGATTCTATTCTGTAAAGACAACACAGGCATGACCTCACAGTAATACAGCTGAAACACAGACTTCTCCTTCCTCTATGGAATGGAAAATAACTGACACTTAGCAAAGATGCTACATATCTGGAAATTTCTACTTCAACCTTCACAGAGATGCCAAATTCAACAGGAAACTATCTTTCAGAACATAAATTTCTGAAGTATCCCTTGAGTCCCATTTTTGGGGCTTTTGTCACAGCTGTTAGCAGAGGCAGGTGCATTAAGTGATCTAGTGGTTCTTACTCAGGAGATTGATTTCCTATAACAACAAAACATGTTCTTTGAGTTTCATATTGTTCTTTTCACCAAGTAATCAACTTTATAATTTTTCATTTGCTCACACATACAAACTCACAAATTGCACTGGGAATGTGAATTTAGAAAAAGAAAACAACACTATTCAATGTTGACCTTCAAAAGCTTATACAAAATACACAACCTACAGTCAGAGGGATTACTCAGCATTTGTTTGGCCCAGCATTTCCACAACATTATCCACATGTACCTGACTCAGCCCGGTGACTGAGAGGGAGTGTGATGAATTGAGGTAGCAAGCAGAAGAGGAGGGAGATGATGGCCATAATAAAACATACACTGTTACACACTCAGTTTCATTTAGGAAATATGTATATGGTCCCAGTGTATACCAACTATATGCTAGACTCTCTATTAGGTGCTAGAGAAAAGCAGGCTTTTGCCAGATTTTTCAGTGTGTCTAACATGCCAGTATTCTACCACATATGTCTGAGTTTGTCCAGACAGCCCATTATTAACTGTTGTTTTAGTATCAATAGTACCATCTCCCTTTCATCCTACCATTATACCTATGACTCTCTAAGAGGGGTAGCAATATTTTTTTATTTATTTAGATTTTCCTAAACTTACATGACCAGTGAACTACTTGTATCAACATTCCTCCAATCATCTCCTGGACTATAGTCTGGGAATTGCTGATCTGCTCCAATCTCCTCACTTGAGAGTTGAGTAAGCTAAGGACAAAAGGCTCTACTGGAAAGAAGTTGAGATGGGACTGAAGCCTATGAATCCTGATTTCTATTTCTGAGGTGACTTCTGTTAAATCATAGATTTCCATACTAAATATTTTCAATATGAAGAAAATATTTTATAATTGGGCAACAAGTATGATATTTTTCCTAATACAAAAACAAGTCATCCTAATTTTCATTGAAATGGAGTTAATTTTTTTCCTTTTAAATCTTAATTGTAGAATGAACCTAAGTTAAGGGGAATTGTAGATAACTTTACAAGCTAATAAATTAACTTCATCTACTTTCAATTTTCCACTTTCCCTCCACCTAATCTCTGTTAAATATAATGCTGATTTTTTTTTGTATCTTCAAAGCATCACTGATCTCACAGGTGTATATTTGGGTAGGGATGGAAGGAATAAATTTATTAACCAATACACTTTTCAAGTGCCTACTACAAATAATCCTGCAATATTTTACCCCCTTTTCTAGTTCTACCATTACAAGCTCCTTGGTATAAGATCCATGAAGACTACATGGAAAATTACAATTACTATCTCCTCATCTTGTTTTCTGTTTCTGGTTGTACCAAAAGATATAGTCCTAGAAGAAAATCAGGCCAAAAAATTTTTTCTTTAAAAATCAGTTATTCACACCTTAGGTCATGCATATGCTACTTCTAGCTAACTGTCATGCATTTCAGGTAGCTCTTTCAGAGGAAAAAGTAAATTATTCTACAAACTAAAAGGGAAGTTATTTCATATAAGGTAAGAAAAATAAGCAGCCTTTTCTGAGGCAGAAAACAGAAAAAGATAGTTAAAACATGGCTTAAATTCTTGAGAAATTAATTTCTGTTTAGTATGTAGTTTTGCTCATTGCCAAGAAAAGACAGTAATACTAGTTAAATCTTACCCGGATGAGATAATCAGTTCAGTAGATGAAACTGAAATTACAAGACGATTAATATAGAAGAACATTTCTAGAGGGAATTGATGGTTAGGATTTGCAGGTGGTGCTATATATAACAGAAAAGTCTCCTCATCACAGAATGGAAGCTGTGACTATGCATCAGTGCTTTGATTTTTGGATCATAGCATGCTCTTGTGATTAAAAAGAAATCACTCCTATGATAATTTACCACCTGAAAAAATGAGCTTAATTTAATTTTAACTACTATACCAATTAGAAACACCTGGGTTTTTGTTGTTGTTTAAAAAAAAAAAGTATACAGATTTTGATCACATCAAATGTTTTCATTGAGAAGTTGACACAGTCATACAGTTTATTATGGGTGATCTCAGAAGCTTTCCTGTGTGTGAGAAACAGAACTACAGGCTTTTTTGTACAAGTTCCTGTATAGTTTGTCCATGCTGTTCTCAAAGATGGGTCGGTGGGATTTTCCTTTATATGAGGCTGCCCTGTTGGACCAATATTCACCATCATCCAAATGGAGAGTGCCATGTGGCCGCTGAAATGAGCTATAAAAAAGATATATAAGGAAAAAAGAAAGACAAAGGTGAAATTAAATTAGTAGCATAGCACATAAATTCTATGCTGTATCCTTTTGGGGGTATGTGATACTCTGTTCAGTCTATGAAAAATAGAATATGAGAGGGCTCATGTTTTCTAAGACTGAGTATTTGCATGAGAAATAAAACAAAAATTGTGAGAGATAAGAGTTAAAATGGACTGCAGAAAAGAGAGATAGGTGTAGCATGTAAAAAGTAAAGCATGGGTAGTGTGGGACAGGCAGAACAAGAAAACCTGGCCACTAGTTACGCAGAACTGAAAGTGAATTCCCGCTCACCCTTTCATAAGCCATCAGATTTAGGACAACTGACTGAACTGTTGGATCTCACCTTTCTTAACTATATTTTTGCAGTGTTGTTTTAAAATCAAAGAGAATCTACATATCATATAGAGAATAGTGCTTATCTTGTATATACAAGTTACTAAATATAAGGTACTATATACAGTGTTTTATATATATATCTGTACATATATATATATATATCAATAATCTTTCAACATCCTGAAGTTGGTCACTGTGTAAAATGGGAAAGTCAAATGACTTGTCTGAGACTACTACTCGGTCAGTAGGTGGCAGATGGAAAAAGACACCAAGTCTGTGGCTCCATAACCCTTCCTATTGTGCCATGTTGCCAGGAGTAATAACAGAAAGCTAGAGTGAATATGGATTAGAAATGGAAATGGAAAAAAAAAATCAAGAGTTTGTATTTGAAGTAATAGGGCTTTGATGATTTTGAAGGGGGAAAAAAATAGGTAGGAAGTACCAACAAAACCAGAACAAGGCTTATACAAAAAAATTACTAGTGGGGAAAGAAAAGAGAAGGCAGTTCTGTTCAAAGACTTGACAGTACATTTCAAAGATACCAAGGATTTAATTTTGTTAGCATAGACATTTTCTGAATTTAATGTTTCATTTACTAAAAATAAAGTGCTAACTTTTTCAAAGATTGAATTTTTTTTTGATAAGCAATTGACCTGTTTCAATACGTGATATATATATATCAGACATTTTAGGCATGTTGGATATTATGAAGTAGAGCACTAATAACATTTATACACACATCTCTGGAAATACTCTGGTATGATCCAATCAATTCTGCTACAGTGAATCCATGCCTAGGTGTCCCAGCGAAATTCTTGTGCATGTGTACCAGAACGCAATGTGCATCATAACATTATTTGTAATAGCTAAGAACAGCCTAAACACCCATTACATTAGTAAAGATAAATTATGGTATACGCATACAATGGTACAGTATATAATAGGGAGAATTAATGATCTATCATTGACTGCATCAAAATGGATGAAAGTAAAAATCAAATGAAAAAGTTCTCAAATGATGCAGTTTTAACTACATTTATATTAAGTTTAAAACAAGAAAAATTAAATATTTTATTGGGTAAGGACAGCTGTATGTGTGGTATCACCATGAAGAAAAATCAGATTAATGGAAAATAGGTACAGCTATTTCTATGGAAAGAAATACCACCAGAAATACTATACTTAAGGGCATAAGATGTCTTTATAGCAATGGGGTCATTATCACTCTCTTAAGCCTGATGGTGAGTAATTTGGTATTATTATTTATTACCACTGTTATCTAGGATGTATATATATTGATTATATACTTCTATAACAGGAAAGCTATATTTTTCAGTAATTAAAAAAAATTCACTTCCACATAGGACAAGAGATCTCTGTACTTCCTAAAACAGGATTTTATTAGTGTTTTTTATTGATATTTGCTAGATCCTGTCAAACTTTTTTTATAGTTTGTACCATCTTTTTCACACTGGATAAAATTTTTAATGATGTAATTTCTGGGATAACAAATTTTAAAACATAGACAAGATACCCTCTATCTTGTCCATTCAATTTCAGAGATATAATTAGAATAATTTCTAATAAAGCCAGAGCTATCTTGCAATGTTTCACAGTGCCTTGGCCAAGGCTTAGTGCTACTGCTTTGATAGTCACCACATTTCTTTGATTAGCTTCACTCAAGAAAGAGTCTAGCCAACTGAACACAATTTCTTTCATACAATTTCTCACCAAGCCTAACTCCTGCTGTAATTTAAAACAATGTTTTGATAATGTGACTAAAGTGATAGGGAAAACCACACATAAATATATTAATATAAAATTTCTACATGTACTTTGTCTATCAGCCTAAGCTTAGGCTGAATGTCTATCTGCTTAGGTTGACAGACATTTACCTCTGTTTCTTCACAACTCTTTAGGAATCCTTGAGTTGTACTATGCTGGTTGTAACAGTAGCCATGCTTCGTTTTACAAGTCAGCACTAATATTTCACAAAATACCTAGCTATTCAAGTTTTCCCTGTTTCCCATGTCATCACCTTTTTAGCATATTGCTAGCCAGTAACAGTCTTCTGAACTCTACATTTTAATTTTCAGGCTTGTTCTACTTCAAAAACTTACTTAATGGATGTGAAATTTCCAACATGCACTACTACCCAACTCTGAGAAATGTAAACTGCAATACAACTGCTAAGTTTAAAAATAATTGTTTTTCTAAGATTGCAAACCAAACCCCAAATTCCTATCATAAAATACATTCGGTGTTAGAAGGCATAGATTTGTTAGAGCTTTGGTTTCATTTGCTAACACTTTCAAGTTTCAGTTACTTTAAAATACCACCTAATGGCTAGCAATGTATACACAAAATTCAGAAAGTTTATTTAGGAGCAATTATGAGATTGTCAGGTTTTATAACGAAGTTAAAGTTGCCAAAATGGACACTGTAACATTTTTAGTCCTTTTAAAATCTGTCAGGGAGTTAATTTTTATTTAAAATTGTTTGATTTAGTAAATAGTATCTTGGTTCTCTGGAGAGAGCTTAGGGATTCATTCAACCAGCAAGTGTAAATTACAAAACTGATGTGAACACTGAAAGTGCCCTAATATTGTTCATGTTAGAAAAAACTACAAGTCTCAGGACCCTAAAAACAATATTTATGTTTAGATATGAAAACACTGGCTCTCTAAAAAGCTCTGAACATGTTGAATCAATTCTGATTTTTCACTACTGAGTAATTAACGAGTTTAAATATGTATAAGTGAAACTAGAAAGTCTTACTACAGTAATAAGCTTTCAAAGACTATACTTCTATTTTAACATTAATATTACCAGCATATTCATTCAAAATATTTATTAAGTTCTTACCAAACTTATAAAATACTGCATTAGTATTGTACACAACAAAGTGGTATCTTCAAAGTAGGTATACTATTGTTATTTTATTTAATGTCATGTATTTTAACAACTTATTCTTCTTAAGTAGGGAGCCCTATATTTAATAATGACAATGTTAGTAAGGAAAAAAGAAAAAAAAGGAACAAGAGACCAGGATAATACATGAACATTGAACAATTTCAAACCCTAATTATATGCTGTAAATTATAAATTTATTTTTAAAATCTAGCATATAAGTAGAGAGGAGAAAGGTCTTAGGTGACTTCCCATTGACTAGGAGAAAAAGAAAGTAACTAGTTTCTTTGCTTAGAAAAGGATGAAAACTCACTTGATACCTTATAGTCTATTTCAGTATCCAATGAAGAATAACCACACTATAATCTGTAACCTAGATTTCTTTTAGTAGCATTCAGATAAAAGATCTACAAGATAATATACATGGAAAAGAAGGTCAGAAGGTAAGAAGGATATGCTGTTTATGGAATATTATTTATAAAAAATAATTGGAAGGTCATGAAAAAATTAGCCATTTGCTACTTGTATTCAAAGCACCAGAACTGAAAGTGATGAGAATATTACCTAAATTTGTGACCTATGAGTCAGCATTAGACATTTTACAATACCAGAGATGAATCCCTTTCCATGATACTCAATAAAGTTTTTAGCAAGCAGCTGGGCATGGTGGCGCATGCCTGTAGATGGCAGCCTAGGAAGCCACGGCCGGGGCTAGGGATCCCGGTTCGAGTTCTGCCGGGGACACGTAGCGAGACCTAGTTCCCCAAAAATAGCTGGGCATGGTGGCGTGTACCTGTAATCACAGCTACCTGGGAAGCTGAGGCTGGGGATTGCTTGAGTCTATGGTACCCTGGGCAACATGAGCCTGTGGTTCCACAGGCAAAAATAGCAAGACCTAGTCTCAAAAAAAAAAAAAAAAAAAAAAGCTTTTATCAAGCAAAACTTAGACAAAAACTTGGAGAGTCATTTAAGATGAAATGCATGATTTATAGACACAGAATGAAACAATGCGTGCAAGTTAGTGTCGATGATTGGATGGATGCGTGCAAGAAGCCATGTGTGGAAAGCAGCAAATAATGTTTTCAAACCCTTGGAGTTCAGAATAGATAACAGAATATGTCATGTTATGATTGTACAAATTCCAAAAAGGTCTTTGTAACTTTTAAAGATACCATACAAACACAGAATGTCACTAGAACATCAAAATTTACTGACAGTTTATAGCAACAGCTCTCAAATTTTAATGTGCCTTGGAGACACAGGGAGGGCTTATCATAGCTCAGATTGTTAAACTTCACCCTTCTTAGTTAGTAATTGAATATGTTTGAGGTGGATACAAAATTTTGAATTTTTAGCAAGTACAAAGAGTTATACTTTAGAAAGCACCGAGAAGAGGCTTAATTTTACTCAGAGGAAAAAAAAAAAACTTAGGGAAAAAATTGCAAGCTCATTTATCTTTTATTATTATTAGCAGAAACTAGATAGTAAACTTTAAGTATATTCAAATTAACCTACTGAAAATTTATTACTTATGGGTTACTTAAAAATCACTCATTTACTTCCCCTGAGTAAGAATGTGTAAGAAGATCTACATACAAGATCTAACTGCTTTCATCACATGCTATAAGATGATCTGCCTCTTAACTTCACTGTTGATCCATTATCTGGAGATAATATTAAATAGAGGTAATAAAATGAGCCTACCTATGTAATGTCTTAGCATTTCAGCAGTTTAATTGATAATTATTATTAAAGGGCCCAACTTCAATATTTAAACTACTTTTAAAATTAGGCTCCTAGTTCACATCAGAACCTTTGATAAGCAAAGATAAAGATAAAGAAAGCAGAGATAAGAAAGAAAGAAAGAAAGAAAGAAAGAAAGAAAGAAAGAAAGAAAGAAAGAAAGAAAGAAAGAAAGAAAGAAAGAAAGAAAGAAAGAAAAAGAAAAAACCTGTGTGCCCTCAAGAAACTCACTGTTAACAGGAAGCACAATAACATAATAAAACTGTTATCATTATGAGATAAATATCCCTAATTGAAATTACCTATGTGAAAGGAAGTGACAGGAGGATGAAGGAGAAAATGCCCAATATTCTGTTGTGGTCATGAAAGGTTATCTCAGAAGAGAATAATGTGAGTGTAATCCTAAAAAATTAACACATTCACTTGATAAACAGGAAGACCTAGATTATGCTGGGTGCATAAAGCATTCTGAAATATTGTGAAATACAAGGGATAGCTGAAGAAAGAAGACTATGAAGAGTCCAAGAATTTTGTCTTGGAGGAAATGAGGAACCTACAATGAGCGAATATGGGAAGACATTTCTACTATGAAATATAGAGTCAAGATTACTCTAAAATCTCAACCTCAAGTATTGCTTTTAGTGTATATCTGGATAAAGAGGACAAGTAGTCTTTTTTTTTTAAACATCTAAAAACAGTACTTTAAACTGATACTTAAGTCATTCATCTGGCTTCATTTAAAGTAGGTTAAACTGAGCATCACCAAAATAATTCTTTCTCTTCATTATACTTTTATGATTTTCCTCTATTTCCAGTTTTTAAAAAATGTAGACATAAAATAACCAAAAATGTAATGTAGTGAGACTATTTCAGAGCATTTTCATGCTTTACCCCAGATTAAATAAAAAAGAACATATTTTTTTATTTCTAAAACCCACTATCACTAAAGCCTAAACACCTATATAAAATCTGAACACCATATCACATATTTACTGCAAATCCCTAGACTAATTTGGAATAACTGCTAAGAATCTTTTCATGTCATCATCAAATCAGCAATTTACCTACCCAGTGTCCAGCTAACACTGTAACGGCCTACCTGTCACAAATCATAATCCTCACTGAACATTACAGTTAATGTTTTGCTGTCTTAAAATGAATTTGAAAAGGCAGACTCTAAGCACTGCTCATCATACCATGATTCTTACTATCTAACAGTGTTAAGGCCACTATGTGGTAAACACTTACACAGCCTGGTATAGGCACTGATGTGAATCATCAATTACTAAAAGAGTTATTTTTTTTAAGGATGAACACCACTTCTGCCTTTTTGATCACCAGAAACCTCTCTAAAATCCTCTAAGCTACAATTTAAATTTTTTTGAAAAAATACAAATAAGCAGCAATCCAACTATTATATTACTGAATGTCAACATATCTTCCAGATAAAATTTTTAGTACAAAAATTATGAAATATGCAATGATAAATTATGATACTTGAGTTAATATCACAAGATCAATGAATTAAAATTAAAATTACACAACATTTTCTCACTTAAAAATGAAAGTTTATTCTTAGTTACTCAAAAGATTTTAAAATTTTGGAGATTTTCTTCTTCCATTTGTTACTACTAAATATGACCTTCAGGTTACCTTTTGCATCTTATTAGATACAACAAATTAATCAGATAGTGACCAATGGAGAAGAGACAAAAACTTCAATCTTGTTAGATAAAATTATATAGGCAAAATTTACACAGTAAGATTGTCATAATTTCACAATTAAAGCACTTATATTAAGCAGCCTGAAAAATATATATAAACAAAACAGAAATCATTCTATAGCAATAACTAGTTCCATACAAGAATAGCATGTCTAAAAATTTGGGGTAGTAATTGTAAAAGGTCAAGGCATACCTCGACCTTTACATTAAGTTGAAATTATTTTTATCCTTTTTTTCTCTTTTTGGGGCCCATTCCCATGTATAAATATATCATCTCATGTCCTGTTATCTTTAATTAGAACTAAAGCTTAATTAAACTATTCATTTCTCACCTAGATTAAAATGTTAAGGATTAAGAATCACACGTTTAGTTGTTAGTCCATAAAACAACAATCTGGGTAACATAGATTTGAGTAAGAACAATAAAGAACAAAAATTTTTCTTTCCCAAGGTTGCACTTTTTCTGACCTTTCTTTTGTTGTTTGGATCATATTTTTTTCAGACTCATCTGCAATACACTGGTTACCTGAATGAAAGTTTCAGGCTGCTTCTTGACTGGGACGCAATCATTTTGAGAAGGTCCTCATACTTCCATAGAACATCTAGCCTAGCTTAGCAGGGTAAGGATCAAAGATTTGAGTCCAAAGACCCAGTTAGCAATAAGCATGATTCATTATCTGAAACTTTTTTGCTTATATCTGTTCGTCAGGAAAACTCAGTAAAGTGGAAGCTAAGTAGTAATAAATGAATGGTATAACGTGAAAGGATCAGAGCTTTTAGTTAGATAGACCCATAGTTTACATTCAACTTTTCATACTGCATTTTATGGCAATTAACAAAGGTTTCTCAAGTATTCGTGAAAAAAAAATTTTTAATAACATTTATGAACTCAGAGTAGAATTTATCTTTTGTTTTTACAAAAGACCCATTTGTGGCATAAAATTATGAAAAGTGTTATTTGGATTGAATTAAGTATGTCCTGAAATACACTCTAGATATGTGAAATTGCAGGAGAGTCAAATATACTGTAAATCTTAAGTTGGCTAAAAGACATCCCATTTAATGACTATATTTGCTTTCATTAAAGACTTTCATTGATGAAACACTGAAGTTTTCAGTAGGATTTTACATAGCTAAAAATTATAAAATTATTAACAAATAAATAACAATTATTAATTTGCGCTTAAATTCCCCATCAAGTTGGCAAATTAAGAGGCAGGCTTTTTATATCAACTCTAAGAAAGATCTTTTATAATGCTTTTCATACACAGCATTAACAAAGTTCATACCTATATTCGGGGTCACTGTCATAGGCAGAGTCTCTGTATAAAAGACCTCTTTTCAGTTCCAGTTCATCTTCTTTATCTGGATCTCTCTCATCCTTAAAAATTGAAATATTTTCATTAATTCACTTTGTAAATCAAACAACATTTGTGTTTCTTTGGGAAAGGTTCTCCCCCTCCCCCACCCTAAGAAATTGAATTAAGTGCTTGGATTTCTAAAGAAAGAAACAAAAGGGTACTACTCAGCACAATAAAACTAGCAGTTTTATTATATTTTTGTAATACTGCTTATCAAAGGCTAGATATCTAGCAGATGTTTCTTCAATGAATGAAGGCTAATGGATCTTTATTAAAGCTATATAACAAGATGTATAGTGTTAGTAGATTAAAAAGATTATACCTACACTCTGAAGAGTAAATTTGGGTAAACTATACAGATGTAAACATTCTAACACACACCTATAATCTATGCAAGAAATGATTTAGAATTACGACTCATAAGCAAAAATGCAATAAAAAGTCACAAAAGACAAAGTTTTATTTTTTAAAAAAAGAAACTTTAAAGGAATAATATTGGACCTTTTTTAGTTTTCATTATCTCAAGTATTCATTTTGTTCTTTATAGGAATCTAGAACATGTTACAGATGGAAAGAATAATAATTACCAACAGGAGGATTGTAAAGGGAGATACAACAATAGATTGCACAGCTGTTAAAAGGAAAATGAAAAGAGTGTGGAAATCTTTACATCATTCAATTTAATAATATAGATTAAAAAGAAATAATTCTTGTAAGCCTAAGTTCACCAAAATGAAAGAAAAAAAGAAAGTCTGAGTAGCTGATATTAAAGAAATTAAATCTCTCCCACAAATGTAGGCTTACTTAGAATAGTTTAGAAATAACCTTACAAATACACTCAAATACACTTCCAGAGAATGATTGGGAGTATTTTTCAACTCATTTTTTTAATGAGGTCAACCAAAATGCAATCACTAATATAAATGTAATAATACTGGGTGAAACAGCAATGCAATGAAACACATTTATATGTTTGTTTTAAGTTTTCACTAAGAGCTTTGCTGGAAACATGTAAGTATGGTTTAAAACTTGAAAAATCAAGTAACTTATCAAATTTAAAACAAGGGGGAAAGCATATACTCATCTCAAGAGATGCAATGTGTAAAACTGAATTTACAATAACAAAATACATAGAAGAGAAGGAACTTCTATAACTGGACAAAAAAAAGACCCACAAAAAATTGATAGCAGGCATCACACTTAATGTTAACTTATTTTAAAAAAGTGTTCTTCTTTGGATGGTAAACAAGATAGGATTGCCTCTATCATTACTTCTATCTGATATTGCTGTGGAAGCTCTAGATAATATATTAAGGCAGGGAAAAAGGAGAAATTAAAATGTCATTATTTACAATTATGTATATACTTCAAGGGGGGAGAGGGAGAGAGAGACACTACTGGACAACTACTATCTATTAATATATAGTGTAAGGAGGTCACTGGACACAAGGTCATTGTGCAAAGATATATTTATCATGCCAAGAAGAAAAGACAGAATTTTTTAGAAGACACAGTTTATAATTGCATAAAGATACAAATATATAAGGGTAAATATCCTGAAAAACATGCAAGACTTATAAATTGAAAAACTATAAAAAACAAGTGGAAGAAACTAAAATCTAAATTAATTGAGACACTTTAAATCAACTTAAAAGGCACATTATTGGAAAGATGTCTCCCATAATTAAAGCATAAGATAACAGTAATCCCAATCAAATTCTTAGTAGGTTTTTTGAAACTGGCAAGTTTTTTCTTGTATGTAGATGGAAATTCAGATGATGAAGAGCCAAAGAAAGCAGTGCACAAACAAAAGCAAAACCGAAGGACATACTACTGGATATTAAGAGTAATTATAAACCTAAAACAATTAACCATTACAACAGTATTATAAAAAAAAAAAAGACAAATAGAAGAAAACCTAGAAAGAGCCTTTAATCTCATTTAATAGAACAAAGTCCAGAACTATCTTCGCATAAATACATTGAGTAAAAGAATGGTTGTTTAAACAAAGATCATACTCATATGGAGAAAGCTAAACCTTAATTCAAATTTCATATTATATTTAGAAATCCAATCCACATGCATGGTACATCTATAAGTGAGAGATAACATACAAAATATTTTAAGGAACGAGATCTTTAGACCATGGTTAGCCAAAACTGTCATAATCAGGATAAAGCAAGCAGCCACCTAAAGGGGAGGAAAATTTGGTTACATTATATTAAGAACTTTCTGTTGATAGGAAAACTTTTATTTAGAAAATAAGGAAGCCACAGATTAGGATATATTTATAATATAAAACATGCCCACAAGAAAATATACAGAAATGAAAATAAAAGATATTGAGAGACATATGGCACACAAAAAATAAATCTAACTGCTTTTTTGAGAACTGCTTCAAATGCCAAACAGGATAAGTACAAAGAAAATTATATCTAAATTAAAGAAAAGAAAAAGAAAAAATTCCTAAAAATAACCAAAGAAGGGAAGATGTTAATGGCAGATAATAGTGATAGAAAAGTAGCTCCCAAAGATGTGCATGTCACTGAGACACCCATAGAATTCAGATTCAATGGACACACTATTTTGTATGGCTGCAAGTTTGCAGATTTGACTTTGGGTGAGGATCTGGAGAAGAGGAAACTCCTTTGTACTATCTGTGTGGACCCAATTTAATCAAACAAGTTCTTAAAAGTAAAGTAATTTTCCACTGCTGTGGTCAGAACAAGGGAGATATCAAACTAAGATAAAAGTCAAAAGATATTTGCAATGTCAGATACATTTGGAATGTTGCTGGCTTTGCAAACAGAGCAAAGTGGCCACATGCCAAGGAATGTAGGTGGTTACCAGAAGCTGGGAACTATATCCTCTCCTGGAAGCTCTAAAAAGAAATTATCCATGCTAACACCTTGAATTTAGCCCAGTGTGACCCATGTCAAGCCTCAGGTCTCAAAAAATTTAAAACAACTCGATAAATTTGAACAGCTAAGCTTGTGGTATCTTGCTATGACAACAATGAAAAAGACAGGTACAAGTGCCCTTACAAGAACACAAAGAAACTGATTCTAGGTTAGATGGAATAATTCATAGTCGACTATGGGAAACTAGAAAAGCCAAACAAAAGCAATTTCATGATTTAAACTATGGAGAAGTACAGAAAAATGATGGCAGAGACACTGAAATTTCAAAGAAAACCTTTCAAAGTTAGATTGATAATATGCACTTCCATTTTTCCAAAAATAATTTGCACATTCTGAACAGGATTTAGAAGCTAAAAACCAGGACTTTTACCAGAGCAGTGGTCACTGACATGAAAGAGAAACCAACAAGGTTTTTGATGGTTATGAGAGTAGAATGATAGCATTGAAGTTTGTCCAGTCACAGTGTTCACTGACTTATGATGCTATTTGGAACTGGAGGGTGTAAAGCTAAACAGATAACATCTGAAAAAATCAAGTGGACATTCCAACAGTCTCACAGTGCTTAAGGGATCTAGTAGCATTTGACAATCTGGGACTATCTAGGCAAAAAAAATTGTCTTGGTTCAGGCAAAACTTATTTATGGGATGGGGGCACTGAGCAGAATATTTATGTGACTACATGAAGCTAGAAAGGTAAAACTGAAGACCAGAAGAGCCTCAAACACTGAAAGTTTCTTGACAAAATTGTTTACTAAATCCTGAAGCTATACCAGATTAGGGGTAAACGCAATAGTTCAAAAATGACTTAAAATCAGAAGAAATGTACTTTACAATCAAATGATACTTAAAAGACAAATATCCATCAGAAGAAAGACTTTGATACAGCAGATGAGAAGCCCTGAAAAATAGTGAATTTGCAACCAGTTGATTTTTAGTTGATTATTTGCAAACAGATTTACCCTGAGGGCACCAGACTCCTGAGATCTATGAGACAACTAGTCATAGACCTGGTGCTGATGGAGCAGAAAAACCAGTAGACATCTTAGTGGATATGCAGAGCTGGTATCACAAAAGCAGGAACAAAAGAGAACTCAAATACATGGATAATATTTGAAGCTTCCTAGTGTGCAAATGAATGAAGTGGAATCTAAAACTTTTAGCAAGGCAAAGGAAACAGAAGTTGCCTCAGTTCTTATGTTAAAACAAAGGTTTTAAGTTTTCATTTTAACTTGAAAGGCTCTAATGCAAAAATTCTGGGGGTTAGTACTCCAAAAAGAAGAGTAAATTGTTTAGCAAGTTTGATTAAGGGTGGATTGAGATTTGATATGGGAAACATCAAATACAGCTTCAACTTAGTTCAGTATCTTGAATAAAGGTTATCATTTCTAGAAGCTATTAGCCTAGTAGCGGAACTAGGAAAACTATTCATCATCTAGAAAAATCTAAAGTTCTCTTAAATATGTCTAGAAATCAATTACAAAACAACTGGTACACAAAGAGGATAATACCACTTATAATCAAGAGTGAAAAAGACATACATCTGAAGAGATATGAACCTATACCTTTAAATCATATGTAGTGTTACAAACCAATATTACCTCAATTTTTAAGAAGTTAGGAATTATTAAAGAAAGAGCCAATTTAGGCCTGAAAAATAAGTAGCTGAAATAAAGTTTAACAGCATATTGGAACAGTAGAGAAAAGATCAGTAAAGTAGAACAAGGTTTATAGAAATACAATAAAAATGAGAATGAAATGACACAGAAAGTCATGCAGGAAACTTGTGGGAAACAATGGGTGTCACTGGACACCCAAAAAGTGATGAATAATGGAAGTCATATAGGATATTTGGACAGATGATGGGCTAAAATTTCCCCACCTAATTTAAGACATGAATTTACAGATTCAAGAAGCTCTGTGCATCTAGAGAAGGGCTAATTTGTAAAACCAAATATCTGAAAAGCAAAGATAAAACATAAAAAGGAGCCAGAGATAGAAGAAATTACCTTCAAAGGGTAAGATGGACAGTAGACTTCTCAAGGAATGATGGAAATAGTAAGATAACAGAATGACATTTTTTAAGTGCAGGAAGAAAAACATCTATCAACATAGATTCCTCCACCCTAAGGAAAAATCCTTTATAGAGTTGGTGTTACGTCAACAAATAATGAAAAAGACAAAAATTGTCAGCAGCAGACATGGACTAAAAAATTCTAGAGGGGAATTCTTCAGGCAAATAAGGATTGGTAAACTATTATTGTGAAAGGCCAGATAGTATATATTCATATTTGCAGGTTATGCAGTCTCTATCTGCTACTCATGTCTGCATTATAGCTTGAGAACAACCATAAATAATATACAAACAAATGAGCTCAGCCATGTTCCACTAAAGCTTAATTTAAAATAAAAAGGTCAGGGATTTTTCTGTGGCTCACAGTTAGATGACTCTTGTTATACAGCAAAAACAATGAAACACAAGAATATCCCAAACATAGTGACCAGTCTAAGAAATCAGAAACAAAAGAATAAATACCATCTGATTCCACTTAGGAAAACTTTTAAAAAGCCCAAAATACTAAACTAGATATTGGTAAATATTAGAACAGTGGGGAGAATAGTCAATATAAATGGCAACAGAGGTATCTCTGGGATTTTGGTCAAGTCTTATCTGACTTATCTGACCAGGATGCTCCTTACATATGAGGTCACTTTATGAAAACTCATTGTTTCTTACAATTAGGTTTATATGTAATTTAGGATTATGAAATGAAATGAAAATTAATTAAAGTAAATTAAAATATTTAATGGATGTTAAAGTGCTTAAAAATACCTAGAACAACAGTACTAAAATATGCATGAAAAAATCTGCAATCAAATGAAGCAACAAGCTACAGCCATGAACCCCAAAATATGAGGAGATGGGGAAAACTACACATGGTCACAAGATATTCTTTGCTAACAGCATCTGTAAAGGAGATATCAAAGGAAAGTATTAAGGTATCTGATAAATCAACTAAGTACAAAACAAGAGAGTATTCACTCAAAAACTCATTAGCCAATTTAAGAATAACTGAAATTGAAAGGTTTATTCTCTTCTAGAGTAATAACTTATAAAGAACTAACAGTAAATTCTGAAGGAGTTGGAGCAGTCTGGGACACATTGACTCTCAAATCTAGCATGCCAAAGTCATCTTCCAAGATAAAACTTTACATTAAGTGAAACCGTAGGCAGGGGGTAGGGAGTGGCATCCATATTAAACATAGAAATAAAAGCAAAGTTAGAAAATTTCTGTATAAAAGTTGGGAAGAAAATAAAATACAGGGAATCTCAGAAACTGCTATATTTTAGAATAACAGATGAAACACCAAAAAATAAAAGAGCTTGCAAGCTGTAAATTGAGAAAGGTTAACCTATAGCTTATGTCCCTTCTAAAAGTAAGGAAAAGATAATTTCACAAAAAAGTCATAAATGCATTATTTCATTAAAAATACTTTTTTAAAAGAGGGATATGGAAAGAACACATAAGGAGTTCTCAGCTAAAACATGCCAGAAAAGACATCGTCAAACAGAAACTATTTTTTTCAGCAACCGTATTATCAATGCCCTCATCACCTTGCAACTGACTACCCAAGAGTAAATGATCTTACAAAAAAAGAGAAACTTTAATATTTTTTATGATCTAGCTTTGGAAGTCACACATAATTTCTGCAATAACTGTTTACTGCAACCAGTCCTATTCATGCATGGTGGGAGGAAACTATACAGGGATAATAATACTAGTAGGCAAGTGTCACAGGCAGCCACCTAAGAGATTACTAGACCCTAGTAGTGGGGAAAAAAAAGCTGAAAGTCCTAAAAATAATATGTGATTTTAAGAAATCAGAAAAAAATCCAATAGTATAAAAAGATGTTAAATGAGAATAACTTATGAAAGTCAAAGAAAATAAGAAATGTAAAACTGAATGAATAATTAATGTAGATAATGCCATAAGAGGAAATGATCAAAAAAGGAGAAAAATATTTTAAGAGAAATTGAGGAAGACTGAAAAGTATGTATTATGTGCACATAAGATCCAACATACATTTAATAGGCTTCTATAAAAAAGAAAAATAACTTAAGACAATGCTCACTAAAATTTGATGAACGTCTCCAACATAAATAGAAAAAAAATCCATCTTGAAAAGCCAACAACAGGATGTATTCTAGCATTGTTTTTAATTGTTAAAAAAAATAAAGGGGAAAAACTTTTGACAGCAACATTTTGTGTCAGTGAAAAGGAATTAATAAAAATGAAAACAGTGTAAGAGCTCTTTGGAATAACCTAAAGAAAAATAACATTCGTATCATGTGAGTCCTATAAGGAGAAAAGAAAAAGGCATGGAAATACATATTTAAAGAGATAATTGCTGAGAACCATATCAATTTGGGAAATAAACCAGACCTCCTGATCCAAGCTGCCCAAAGAGTTGTAAACTAAATAATAACAAACTAATGCACTTCAACATTATAACGTTATTATAAAAAACTGTTGACAGTCAATGAAAAGGACAAAATATTAAAGGCATTGAGAGAGAAGAGCAAACTGTAAAGTTTATAACTATCAGACCATCTGCAGGTTTTTGTGGAAATCTTACAGGCAAGAAAGGAATGCTAGGTGATATTTAAAACATTAAAAGAAAAAGTATTTACAGTCAATACATATATGAAAAATATTCAACATCACTCCAAATAAGGTCGATGCAGAGCAAAACTACAAAGAGATGTTACACTGTGAGAATGGCACATATTAGGAAGACCCCCTGCTGAGAAGATGCTGTAAATAAGTATCAGTTATGATTATTTGGAATGTCAACTGATCCAACCTATTTTGGAAAACAATTGGATTGACGTTAAAATAACTACAAATGGAAATATCATGAGAGCCAGTAATTCAATTTTTGGTATCAGCATGCCAAAGAACATGACACCATCAACTCAAAAAGATTATATGCCTTCAATATTTATTATAGCATCATTTAAAATAGCTAAGGCATGGAAACACTATTCCTACTGATGGAATACTGAATGAAGAGTATGTGGTATATTCATACAACAGAATCTTATTTAGCTATAAGATAAAATGTTGTCATTTATAGCAACATAGGAGGAGTTTAAGGGGATTATGTAACTTAAAGTACAAAAGATAAATTATGTGTAGAAAGACAAAGACAAATATTGCACTTTTACATAGATGATTCAACAAAACAAAAGAGCTATATATTTAATAGCTTCTGATATAAAAAGGAAAGGGAGAGGGATGAGGGCCAAAAGGGTGATGGGATGCTGCTAAAGCAAATCAGTAAGATATAAGGAGTTAGGTAATAAGACCTGTGATCCTAGTTTTGATTTCAGATACTTAAGGTCTGTTTTAAAACACAACTTTTCCAGTCCTACCTACTAAAAAGATTTGAAAAACAATGTCCAACCCTATAACATGAACATTACTGATAAACATAATTAGGCCTGAAAATAAAACTTTTCACTGAAACAAATCTTTTTTTTTTTAAAGAAATGGATGATTTTCAGATGTGGGTAAGGAAATATGCAAGACAAGGCTAGAACTTATATCAGGTTCATATTAAAATGACTTTGAAGTCAATACGAAGTTTCCTATTAGCCAAAGTAGGATTTATTTGAGTATCAATATAAATAACAGGTGACCAACATACATCAAACATGTTGAAATGTGTGGAATGTGAAACAGGTTAAAAAAGAAAAAAGCTTTAAATAAATAAATAAATAAATAACCTCCTATTTCTCTAGTCCCCTCTAGCATACTAGAGGGTGTGCAACAGCTGGTCTTTCACCTGTAACCCAGCTTATTAACCTCTTTAAAATATCCCAAAAACATATAATCTATCAGTAGTAACTGTTGCTCCCACCAGTAAATTCTCCTGTTATCACGCATGTCTGTATCCTCCCTGATATATGTCACGTATATGCTTTGCTACTTCCTCATTAAATCATAACATTTCCTTGCTAAGGTATATAAGGGGCTTCACAACTTCATTAGAGTTAAACCTAAATATGATTTCCAAAATTCCTGTTGTGTAGGCTAGACTTACAAATCATTATCAATATCTTCTGTCTCATTTTTTTCTTCATTCCACATGCAACTCCTAACAGAAATCTATGTTCTATAAACAAATAAAAGAGGGAAACTAATTGTTTGTCTTTAAAAAACAAGTCTTATGAAAACTGTAAAAACTATAAAAACTGTAAAACTGTACCATTTATTTTGCTTTTCATATATGGACACAGTCACTGAATAACCAAGTAAATGAATTCCAAAACTTCTCATTTTGCAAGTATTTCAGAAAATAAATGAAGAGTGGAAGGCAAGGTTGGAATAGCACCATTTCTGTAGCTCAGATTTAATGCATGCTGGCTTTGGCATTGAGAGGGAGAATATGAGGCTTATCTGCCTGAAGACATGACTCTTAAAAATAAAAATGCAATCTGATTAAGCCTCTGGATCCCACTACCAACATAAAGGAAATACTGTAGACAAAAGAAAATGTTTACATGACAGGAATCATATCAGCCAAATGACGTTTTATCAGAAATTCAATACGACAAATGATCCAGTTCATTCAATAAATTAAATGCAAGAGAAAAAAAAATGCAGTGGTGGAATAAAAGCCAAATGGAAAAGACTAAGGACTAATAGAAAAATGAAGAAGTATATTAAAAGGAAGGGAGTGCTTAGAGAATAATATCATTAAGAAAGGTAAGGAAACAATTTCAAAAAACCAGGAAACTGGATTGTGCTTACAAAACAGAGAGTTGTTACAATTTGAAAGCACTACACAGATGGTCACTGGGATGGCCAGTTCGACTGTATACCTAATAAAGTGGTGGTTCAAAGTTTTACTGTTAGGCCGTGGAAAATGCCGCTCAGCACAGACACCCCAGACACAGGAAGGCAAAAACAGAGAAAGTTTATTAGGAAAGCTCAGCTGAGGGCTACCGAGTCAAAGGAGACTCAGAATTGCTGGCGAGGATGTGGAGAGAAAGGAACACTACTACACTGTTGGTGGGATGTAAACTAGTCCAACCACTATGGAAAGCTGTGTAGAGGACCCTCAAGTTAATGAAAATGGAACTACCATATGACCCAGCAATTGCTCTCTTGGGAATTTACCCAAAAGAGACCTCAATGTGGGTACAAAGGGACACCTGTGCTAGGATGTTTATGGCAGCACAATTTATAACTGCAAGGTCTTGGAAGCAACCTAAATGCCCCCAAACAGATGACTGGATGAAAAAAATGTGGTATATATGCACAATGGAATATTACTCATCAATTAAAAATGACAAATTTGACGAATTTATAACAACATGGATGTACTTAGAAAAAATCATATTAGCAGAAACAAGTCATAAAGAAAAAGACAGAAACCAAATGGTTTCACTAATATATGGGATATAGTGAAAAAATAAACAAAGACTTGAGGAAAAGTCAAAACAAGCTAAGCACCAAACTGAAGTGCACAACTTTGAGCAGGAGGGAAAGGGGGGGAGGGAAGGTAGGGTGTGGGGGGGTAAACCCCTGGAATTACAATGTTGTGAAATTTATATATAAATAAATTAAAAATTTTTAATTAAAAAAAAGAGAGAGAGAGAGACTCAGAGCCCAGACTGCTCATTTGCAGGTCTTTTTATATCATTTTGCAAAGCTTAAATTATACATTTGCATTTTTATTCTAAAACCAAGCAGAGGTAAAATATGGCAGACATGTCTAGAGACATACATTAAATGTATAACTGGGTTAATCATAATGTTACCTAAGTTAACACAAAGCTATTTGAGGGGTTATCAGCTTGTTTTCTTTCCTGAGGGAGGGGGGTGTCTCTTAGAGAGGGAACTGCTTGTGCTGTTGCGCTGAATTGCTCAGTTTATTTTCAGGCTTTTAGCATTCTAACATCTCCCCCTACCCCTTTTTTGGAAAAAGATGAGGTCATCAGACTGAATCCTCTGGGATATTTAAGTGCCCTAGATCTCAAACCATTGTCTTAATATCAATAATTAATTTTTTTGACTTTTGAGTCAACTTAACAAATCATTGACTCCTTGGAAGCAATGGGCAGGTGACCCAGAGGACCTTCCCTCTGCACTGTTAAAAAAAAACAGAGGCCACACAATCCAAGAAGGCTTTTAGCACCTCACAGCCTAGATACAAATTGCTTACCAGTCCTCCCACCTGGCGCTTTCTCCCACTGCACTTTCTCTCCCCTCTCTACTTCCTACCATGCTGGCTCTCAGAGCCCAGCCGGAAGTCCCCACTGTTGCTGCCACAGAGAGTCTCTATTATTTTTTCACACTGGTGACTGTGCAGCCTGTTGGGGAACGAGTACACAATGAGTCACCCAGATGAGGGTGAGGAAAGTTGTCATCATTCAGAGACTTGCTGGAGTCTCTGAATGCCTCTCAAACAACTGAATGAGTCCAAGTTGTAATGCCTGAAAGGGCTGGAGAAGGGATTGGTTAACAGCCATCACCTTAGTCTGCAACTTAGGGAGGAGAGGGTAATTTCCAAACATGATTTCAAAGGGAATGTGCATCTTACTTGCAAGAGCATGAAGGAAAGAAGACTCCTTTTATTTCTGCCAGTCTCTATAAGCAATTTAGCCAATATTATAAAAGTGTGATTTATTAATCTCTCCCATCCCCCCCAGACCCAGCTCTGTGGTTGGTAAGCATAATGCAAACCCACTTAATTTGCAATGCTGGGATACTAAGTTCATTATCTGGGCTATAAAAGCCAGGCTATTTCCAGAACCCATAGCAGTTGGCAAGCTGAAATGAACTATCTTTTGGATTGATATTTTAACAGTTAACTGTGCCATCTCATTTTGGGTAGGAAAGCCTCGACCTATCTCAAAAAGTATTTGCCAAATTTAATCAATAGCAGTACCCTTGAAACCCTGTTTGACTTTAGTAAAGTCCACTTTCCAATGTCACTCCAAGGGCTCTAGAATGTGTCCCCTTGGTTTACCTGTGCAGGAGCCACATACCAGCTGACAGAGTCCTTTTATAACCTTGTAGTTTCCAGGTGGTGCTTTTTGGACCTCATGGATTAGTATCCTCCCAGTGCCTCTGGCTGTAGGATCCTCTGGTCCAGTGGTGCCATTTATCTGTGTCTACCTTAGTGTCCAAGCCAGTAACTGGGAGTCCTTCCACAGAGTGGTGGGGCAGAAGAGGCAGGTCTGTCTCTCGTAGGGGCAGGGCTGGCAAAATTTCCAAAGGCCCCCTGGTCTTAATGCAGCTTACGAGCAGCAGGATGGCTTTTAGTAGGGTCAGGATTTTTTTCATTTTTAATGTTCTGCCCCCCTGAGTTAAGAGTCCCTTCTCTTTATAGAGCATCCTATGAACATGCATGATCTTAAAGGCTTACTTGCTCTCAGCACGAATATTAGCAGTTTTATTTTTTCCATTATCTGAAACCTGGGCCAATGGTATGAGCTTAATCCTCTGTGCCAACATACCATGGCCTAAGGCTTGTACCCAAACAGTTCATTCCAAGGTAATCACTGCAGCCCCAGTATACCTGACCCAGGCAATGAGTGATATGGGCATGGAGAGCCACCCATCCACAGTGCTCCTGAGAGGAGACTTAATCACATAGGGTTTTACCATGCACAGGTCTTGCCCCAGCATTCTGCAGTCACCCAGACAAGCAGACCATTCAGCAATACATAATCCAATCTTTTTGAGAGGTAAACACTTTCTTGGTTATGTCCTTGGCTTTATCCACATAGAGGTGGGATGGCTTATTGGCATCAGGGGCCTTAGTTAGAGCTCCCCTAAGAATTTCAAAGATCTGCTATTTGGCTCCAGACCCTTCCAGGGGGAGTTCTGGCCCCTGTGCTGGAGTACAAAGGCTTAGCAGGATTAGTCTCTGAGGCAGATGTTGGGTCCTAAGACTCATCTGCCACCAAGTTTAAACAGTCCTAGGTTTGCACTGGACTCTGTTGCCTTTGGGCCACATCTGACATTCTTTTGGCTCCAAAATTCTAGCCACTTCTAAGGACTCTTTTTTTTTTTTTTTTGAGCCCTTTCCTCTGCATAACTCACTTAACTCTCCTACTCCAAGTCACCTGTCCCCTCTCTCTCTCTCTCTCCCTCTCTCTCTCTCTCAGTCTCTCTCTCTCTCTCTCTCTTTCTGTGTGTGTGTGGGGGGGTGTCTGTGTGTGTATGTGTGGGTGTCTGTCTGTCTCTCTCTTTCCTTATTTTGCAATTTACTTTTACTTTTTTTTTTCTGGCTCACACAGTCCTTCCTGCAACATATACAATACTTTTTATAACTTTACAATAGCACAGTGGTCCCTTTTATTTTCCAGTAATCTTGGCCATCTTTTTAGTTTGTTTCTTTTCTGGAATATCTCTTTAAATAAATACCTTTTGGGTCATCTGGACCAGCTCAGATGAAAGTTTTCCCTTAAATCCCTCTAGTTCTTCTAACTTTTCATTTCTGATTTTTTTGAAGAGACTTGTAGAAAAGGTCTAGAGTCGCCTACCTTTATCCAGTTAGGATCCCAAGGAGTAAGACAGAAGGAAAACACATTTTACATGAACAGGGTCATGTTATTTTTGCATTCAGATTTCGGCAACTTCTGCTTACATCCTGAGAAAGAAACATATCCTTTGGCAGATGACACATTACCAATTTTAACATGAATAATTTTTCTTTTTACTTATAACATGCCCCTAATTAGGTCAGTCATGGGCTTCTCTAAATACTGAAACAAACTATGACTTCACCCCACTAGGCATGATGTCAAGATCTATTCAGTATAAGTCCCATCTGCAAGGCAAAACTCAGAGACATTCAGAACATGTTTTGCCAACTACATCCAAAACTTTTCATACTATCTGAATGGTATGCTGTCCCCTGGAGAGATAAGGACAAGTTATTAGCATAAGGATAAACATTATTGTTTTTTTAGAATCAACTTTAAGTCTTTTTACTCTCTTGATTTTATTGATTTTTTTTTCTTTTGGTGTCTTTTCCACTTTGGTATGGTAAATTTAAGGCTTGATTCCAGCAAGCTTGACTGCTGCTGGGGTCACCAGGCATACTTCCCATAGGCCAGTCCACCCCTTCAGCTCACTGAGTTTCTGGTATTCCTGTTCTCCAAGTTTTTAGTAGAATTTGATAACTCAGTTTGAATGAATGTACAGGAACTCTAAAGAGCAGAATTTTAACAAATGTATTGAAATCAGATGCAAAAGGACAGAAGCCTCTAATCAACAAGCCACATTCAAAATGCAGCCTCTGTCACACAGGTTTAAACCTTTTTTTATTTTAATTTTTCTGCCATCAACACCCACCCTGAAAAAAGGGAAGCAGGTTTCTCATTTGGCAGTGCTGGGGCTCCGGGCTGCACTCTCTCCACCTGGCAGCATCTGCCTTCTCTAAACCTATCTTCAAAAAAAAAATCATTAATTTATCTCTTTTTAAACCAAATCTTGATGTGCAATGCCATAAAAGTCTAAAGATAAGTTACTAAGTGGACTCTGGGAGACAGGGAGACAAGAGCAGTAAATCTCAGAAGGACTAACCAAAACATTTTTTTCCCCTGAAGATATAGGCAGTAACATTTAGGAAGGCTAGCACAAAAGCAGTAAATTTTAAGAGACTAACAAGATTCCAAACCCAAGGCAATTAAAAGTAGAGAAACTCTGAAATAAAGCTGTGAATCCAAACACAACCACTCTGGGAGTGCAGAATGTGAGAGCCAATCACAAAGGGGTTTTAGAACAGTAAAAATGTTTGAATGTCCCTAAACACATTTTCAAATGGCTACTTTACCCTCCCTGGCATAGTACCTGCTTTTTGTTGTTGTTGTTTACTTAAAGAGTCTGCAAACATTTTGAACTTTTACAATATAAAATTAATTATAAAACAATGGGATAGATTGGAGTACCATTAAGAGGCCAATTTTTCTCAGGCCCCAGTACATATATGTCAGATAATATCATAGTACTCTATCAATTCGTTTATGGGATCATAAATATAACTTAAACCAGTTTGCAGAATACATCCCAAGAGTCTGATACCAGGAATGGGGGCTATATCACCCTCCCATTTTAATCAGAGTCCTAAAACAAACCAAACGAGATCAAAATACCCAGACAGATCTCTGAGACAGACTAGATCAAAGCAAGGCATCTTAAACCAGCAGTCACACTTGCCAAACCTGAAAGCCAAAACTAAAGTAAACAGCAAGAATCCCTAAACCAGAGGCCAAAAGACTGAAAACCTGGGAGCAGAATCAAAGTATAATGATTAAATTTGATGGGTGAGAGCAACAGGAGGTGCTGGAATCAGGCATGGATGAGTCCCCAGGTGAAGTCACCTGGCAGTGCTGCTAGGCAGTCATCATGACCAGAGCCCAGGCCCCCTGCCCTGCCTCACCCAAGGCCAATTAAAGCAGTGACAGAAATTGAATCTTTAAGGCGGTGCTTTTATCATCCAGTCAGCAACCTAGGAGGCATGGGGCTAACACTCCAAAGAAATCTCCTTAGCCATATTTTTCAGCTGCTTTCTTCTGGGAGAACTTAGAATGACCAGGAATACAGTTAATCAGAGCATCCAGGACTGATGTTTTCTGTCCCATGCTGCTGTTGTTAAAGATCAAACACAAAACAACAAAGGACAAAACCCAAAACAGAACAGAATACAACAAATAAGACAGCCAAAACAAAACAAAACAAACAAACAAACAAAAAAGCAAAAGCAGAAAAACAACCTAAATTTTGCCCTTTTTATTGGGTCACCCCAATACATCCAAGGGCTGCCACAGAGGTCTCTGAGCAGCCTGCCCTCTGGGAATCACCGCTGTGTCCAGCATTCCCAGAAGAAGGATCATCAAGAAGTTAACAAAACCTAAAAGTGTTTGCACTTTACTCACCCCAAACCCCAAAACTGACGCTTTACTCACCCCAAACCCCAAAACTGACGCTTTACTCACCCCAAACCCCAAAACTGACGCTTTTTCAATCTGCTGGCAGTGGCCTTGTGCGCCGGGACCCTTCTTCAGATCTCCTTGCAGTTTTGGTGAGTTCTTTGGTACCAGCAAAAGGAAGAGAGGAAAGGAAGAGAAAGTTCCAAGATCACAGATTCTAGGAAAGGGGACAGTGAGTGGGATGGGCAACAGTCTGATGGTTGCCTGGCCTTACTCCCAAGGGAGTATTGAAAATTCCTTAGCAAGAATCTCGGTGGGACCTCCAAATGTTAGGCCATGGACAATGTCATTCAGCACAGACACCCCAAGCACAGGAAGGCAAAGAGAGAGAAAGTTTATTAGGAAAGCTCAGCTGAGGGCTACCAAGTCAAAGGAGACTCAAAAGCCCAGCTCTCGTTTGCAGGTCTTTTTATATCATTTTGCAAAGCTTAAATTACACATTTGTATTTTTATTCTAAAACCAAGCAGAGGTAAAATAGGGCAGAATGTTTAGAGACATACATTAAATGTACAACTGGGTTAACCATAAAGTTAACACAAAGCTATTTTAGGGGTTATCAGCTTGCTTTCTTTTCCCAAGGGATGGGGATGTCTCTTAGGGAGGGAACTGCTTGTGCCTTGAATCAAGGAAATGTTGCGCTGAATTACTCAGTTTATTTTCAGGTTTTTAACATTTCAACGTGACTAAAAATTTCAGTAATATAAGAAAACTTCCAGACAAACAAAACAAACAACTCTGAGAGAATTCATATCCAGAAATATTCACACTGAAGGAAATACCAGAGCATTATGGTCACAGAGATAAATTGGAGAGGCAGCATAAATGAAGAACCACAAAATAAGATATGGTATATCTAAATGAATATCAACTACATAAACTATGATTTAATATGATGGATATTATATAAAAACAAATCACCGGATCACAATAGTATGTTATGTCAGGAGGGGAATAATAAAACTGATGTTCCTTTTTATTAAGTTTTAATAAGGATAGTTATTTTAGACTTCAATATAGAAACAAAAGTAGAAAAAGAAAATAGCACAAATGATTTTGGTAGAATTAAAAAAATAATATATACTCATGCAATCACAAAGAAGGTAAAACAGAAATACAGAATATTACACAGGCAGGATAAACAGAAAATAGATTTATATCTAAATACATTAGTAGAATATTAAACATGGACAGACTAAACTACAAAGGAAACATAATTGCCAAATTGTAACAAATGTTAACTTATACATCGTGAAAGTAAGTTCTTCACTTAAATATGAACAGAAATATAGAAAATATGACTTAAGAAGATATTCCTTGCAAAACATTAACCTATGTTTGATATTGTGATTTCAAATAAAGTATTTTTAAAGTATTACTAGAAATGCAAACATTAAATATATAATACAATTTTTAATATGCACTTAACAGTATAATCCCAAATATAAAATGTCAAATTTATTAGAACAGAAATTAAGATAGGCTAATCATAATAACAGACTTTTAAAAATTGCTGTCTTAGTATTTGATAGAACTCACAGACAAGGAAAAAAATCACTAAGAATAAAGGAAGTTGAACCAAATTAACAAACCATACCTAGCTGTCAAGAATCATATACCACATTCTTTTGAAGTGTACTTGAAACCAAAAAGTGACCACATATCAGTCTTAAATGGCATCACAATAAATATCAGAACAATAAAAAAACAGTTTTCAGACTATAGTAACATAAAGCAAAAAAATATGGAAAAATAAACTTTCTCACAAAAAAATCATTTGAAAATCTAGTGCTATACTTTCAAATAACCAAATAACCAAAGGATAAAAAATTAAATGGAAATTAGAAAATGTTTTAAACCAAATAGTAGTGAAAGTACAACACTAAAACTTAAAGAATCCAGCTAATCCACTGCTTTGAAGGAAATCTAAAGCTTTAACAACCCAAATGCTCCCAAACAGAGGAACAACTCAAAAAAGTTGTAGTATAGTTACAGAGTAGAATACTACACATATATGAAAAAAGATGAACTCATGCCAATCATGGTAACATGGATGGAACAGGAAGGAATTATGTTAGCTGAAGTTAGTCAGAAAGAAAAAAATAAATACCAGGTGATCTTCTTATATGTGGGATATTGAGAAACCAACCAAAGGACAAGAAAAATTAAATTAGCAAGCTGATAACAGAACTGAAGCATATAGTAAGTGAGCAGGAGGGCAAAATTAGGGAAGGGAGGAGCACAAGGAATCAAGGTGAGAGTTCATGGGTGCTATGAGGTGGGAGAATTTTAGACTACACAAAGTTGTAAGGGAAACATAAACATATGACTTTATTAGAAGCAAGCCTAAAAATTAATGATGGAAATATTCACCAAAAGGGAATACAGAAAAGAACAAGAAATTGATTCCAAAGAAAGGATGACAAAGGAAATAATGCAAAGCAAACTACAATAATAATGGAAAAAATGTGTATCAGCACCAATGAAATCAGCAGCTGGTTTTTCAGGAGAAAAAAAATAATATACCTCAAGTCCCTGGTGCAAATGACTTCTCAGTTGTTTGTAATGGTCTCCATTTTATTACGACCACAGATAGTAATTGAAAAAATAAAAGCAGGAAACTTAACATTTTCTGTACCACTCTAAACATGTTATAAATACCAACTCCATTAACACCCATGAGACCTAAGAGGAAGCTAGTACAGGGAAAAAAACTTTCCAACAATTTGATTGCAGACAGAAACTTCATAAAATAGCACTTAGTCTCAGTGGCTGACAGAGAGTAGTTAACTTAATACATTTTAGTTAAACTTATGAATCAACTTTAAAATACTAAAATTGAATCTATGGCAAATCACAGAGCCTTCCTGATTTATTCTTTCACATATTATTTTGGCAAATCTCACCCCAAATTCTTACTTTCTTCCCAAGGCTACTATTTAATGTTGTCAAATTTACTTTGTTAAACAAAACAAAACACTGCTGATTAAACATCTTGGTAATTATTTTCTGAAATAGAAGCTGCCAAATACAGTGGGTGGGTGTGCTCGACAAAATGTTTTTTTTTCTTTTAATTTTAATTAAACTCAATAGGTTTATATATAAAAAAGCATTTTAAAAATAGTTGAAAATATGCCAAAAGGGTACCTGAGTTCCTATGTGGCAGTATTTAATTAAAACTACGGAGCCATTCTCCTCCAACAGGTAACAAATGCCTTTTCTGTCATGGTCACAGGACTCAACTCTTGCACTATCCCTGACTGGCCCTGACACCACGACTACTGGATTCGAAGGAAAAGTGTCAATTCTTTGCCCTGGTTTTCTATGATCTGACCCAAGAATCATCTTCCTTAATTGGATTATACCTCATAATTTCCATAATCAGTTGTATCTACACACATGCATTGTTAGGTAAGTTAGGCTGATGGGATTAAGGTGCATTCGCTTTGTTTCTGACAAAAGGAACAAGGGTCTGTCATTTAGATGTAAGAGTAAAAGACTGGGATCTTTACTGAAGTTATATTACATTTTCTTGAATAAATATGACACTGAATACTTGTTTTATTTTTTTGATGGGCTTCATTTTGACAGAATCTTTTCTAATTACAGACTTCTATTTGCTCATTTGAAATGGGTTCTCTTCATGTTTTAATGATTGCCAAACTTCTGACATATTATGCTTTATTCGTCTCTGTACTAACCAGTCAAATGTTTAAAAGTTCATAAAGAGCTTTTTCAGTGTTCCAAAAGAGGTTGATACTTCACATCCTTTTTTTCTTTTAAAATTCTCTGTGAAGTAAAATGAAAATTTATCTGATGTTTATATTTAAGATAATATATTTCTGAGTATTCTCCTAGTAGGACCATTGTCACTTCAATCTGACTTGTGCACAGAGAATATGTTTCACTATACAGCTTACCATGCCTATTTCTGGTCATGTTAGTGCATATGTCTGTTCTGTGCATGCACTGTATCAATGGACCTTAGGTTTGCATTTTTTACATCTGTTTGGTCATCTTAACAGGTGTATGTGTATCAGACTGTACTTTATATATTTACGACCTTATGATAAAGATGAAAGTGTGTTAACTCATACTCAAATCTTGGTTCTAATATCTTAATTGATCTTATATAAGCCATTTTTGAGTTTCCTCATCTATTAAGTAGTACCTCATCTATAAAATAGTATATTTCAGATCTACATCTATAAAATAGTACTTCTTAATAATATTTTGTAAGATTACTGTGAGGATAAAATAGAATAATAAATGTACAGTGCTGGGCAAATGGCAAACATCAAATAAAGTTAGTATTCTCATGTAATCAATTTACTTTCCTCTGAAAAAACAATGGCATTTACTACTTACATTTTTATTATATTTATGATAAAATGTGCTACATCATTTTCTTTTATATTCATTTATTGGGATATTAAATGTCCATTTAATTTCTTAAGTTACAGATAGGAAAGTTGATTTCATGAAAATATCTCTAGCACTTTGCATAGTGCCAGATACACATACATAATGTTTAATATATACTTTATGAGAGAACATAGGCAGATATTCAGATTAGTGCCCAGAAAAAGTCAATATGAGCAACCTTACTGCCTTCTTTTTTTTTTTTTCTTTGATACTAGGTCTTGCTATTTTTGCCCATGGAACCTCAGGCTCACATTTCTGGGGTACCACGGACTCAAGCAATCCCCAGCCTCAGCTTCCCAGGTAGCTGGGATTATAGGTGCGCACCACCACACCCAGCTATTTGGTGTGTGGGGGGGGTAACTAGGTCTCACTACGTTGCCCTGAGCAGGACTTGAACCGTGATCCCTGGTCCCCTCCGCAGCTTCTTAGGCTGCCACTTACAGGCATGCACCAACATGCATGGTCATGCCTTCCTTTCAAGAAAATCAGACCAGAAGTCTTTACTTCTAAGTATGTATGATGTGTATGTATACGTACACACACATACACATGCACACACACACAAACTGCTCCTTTTAAAAGCATTAGAAAGTTGCTTAAACAATAGTACTAGTGTTGCCAAGATTTCTGAGAAAAGGGGGAGCTGCTGCTTTTTCCTTAGGGCATATGTAGATTCTGAGCACAGAACAAAATGCCATCATCTATGCTTTGTTCAACCATAGAGGGCAAGAAATCAGCAGGGTTTTAAGCAGCCCAAATATGTTAGATGGACAAAATAAAATATCTGAGAGGGCAAAATCCAATGAGACACAAAGGGTACAAAACTGAGCTATTGTTCCCTCAAGACACTAGCAGAATGTCTGAAACTGTACAGAGTGAAGAGAAAAAACCTAAGCAAAAAGTCTCTGGAAAGCGTAATAAACTTTCTGCTATACTTGCTGAGAAATTAAGAATTATGATAGTCTTTTCTGCTGTTGACATTAATGTTGGCTTCATAAAACATGTTTGGAAGCATTCCCCTTTCCTCATTTTTTCAAGAATTTAAGAAGGACAAGCATTATTTTGTCTTTGAAGGTTTGACAGAATTCACTAGTGAAGCAATCTGCACCCAGGCATTTAATTTGGGGGAGTGGGGGTGGAGGGGGACACTTTTCATTACTTTCAATTTCTTTTCTTGGAAGTGGTCTGTTAAGGGTGTTTATTTCTTCCTGATCCAATCTCAGATAGTATTCCTCTAATATTTTATCCATTTCTTCTAGGTTGTCCAATTTATGGGCATATAGGGATGTTCATAGTAGTCTCATAATCATATGTATTTCTGCAATATCTGCTTTCACAAAGGTTTATAAACATAATGACAACACAACTAACTGTAGTTAAGGACTTCAATACCCCAGAGCAACTGCACAGAAAATCAACGAGAAAACAATTACATTTAATCAAGAATTAGACTTAGAAATGCTTAATAGAAATTTATAAAACACAAATCACCCCCACTCCCCAAAGCCCCCCAAAAATTGATAGAGTCTTCTCAAATTGACATGGAACATTCTTAAAGTTGGACTGTTCACAAAACAAATGTCAATAAATTCCTGATGTGTAAAATCATAGTAAATGTCTCCTATGATCACAAAGGTATCAAATTAGTAATCAATCACAAATAAAGTGGGAAAAATCTCTAATATCTGGAGACTGAACAACATACTACCAAATGTCAATTGGGTGAAGGAGAAAAATGAAAAGAGAAATTAAAAAATATGTGGAGACAAATGAAACAAAGATGCTAGCTACTAGAATCTAAGGGACAAGGCAAAGCGCACAAGAAAACACACAAAACTGATTAAGCAGAGTGAGGATGTAGAACAAGTAGAAACCAAACACACTGGTAGTGGCAATATAAACTTAAAATCACTTTGAATAATTCACTGACAGTATCTACTAAAGCTGAATGCACATGTAATCAATGACTGAGCAATTCCACTGCTAAGTACACACAAATAAAACCTATTAACCAAGGTTATGAATAAACTACTCACAGCACTTCTATAAAACCCCAAACCATAAACAGTGGAAATGTCCACCAATAAAGGAATGAAAATAGCAATGGTAGTACTTTCATACCTTTGAATGAAAACATATGAAAATGAAAATACTACCATTGCTATTTTCATACCTTTGTTTGGAGCAATAACATTAGTGTTGCAGAAGTGAAGAACGATTGCTAACTGTAACAAGTAAAATGTGTAAATTGTAAAATTAAAGTGGAATAAATCAGAAAAAAAGTAGATACTATAGCACATAATTTCTATAAAGATCAAAATACACAATAGTAATCTTTTCTTAGAAGTCCTTCACTTATCCTTGGAGTCGCAGTAGCTGAGAAAAGGCAAAAGGGAATCCTAAAAGATGACACTGTTTTCTTTACTGACTTAACAGTCTGTTGACTTTAGTATAACTTATGAAGCAGCTTATTATGATTTGTGCATTTTTCATGTGCATATTATACTTTGAAAACAGATTTAATTTTAAATCAGTATGCATCTAGATACTCAAGGCTAAACGAACTGATGCCAAAGTCACATACATAATCCTATAAATCCTCTAGACAAGCCTGGTATCCAACATAACATACATGATGATAAATGTCTGTCTTTTAAACTAATGAATGAAACAAGGAACCAAACATAAAAAAAAAAATAACATACTATTATTATTTCCCCACTGTCCCTCAAGTATATGTTTATTTGTCTTATCTTGGAAAATTCTCACATTTATGCTCTCTAACATTAAATTTGATAAACCTACTCTTTAACTCCTCTTTTAAATATTTAATTAACATAAAAATCTCCTGAAATCTTCAAAATACAAACTTCTCACCTCCCACCCTCTACCATTTAGAATAAAATCTATTTGCAGGAAATAAAATTGTTTTATACTTGTTCATATACAAGTTTCCATACTTTGAAGGCTGTGAGATAATTATAACAGTTACTACTTACTTTTCATGAGATAATTATCACTAAGATTTTTTGTAGTTCAGATGCTTTGTGTCAAACAATTTACATAATGATTAAAGGTCAAACAGAAAGTCAGAATTGTTGCCTGTGGCAGTATCACTGACTTTCTTCAAATAGAGGTTGCATCAGTTTTGTCTTTTTTTTTTTTTTTTTTCCTTCCAGATGATTAACAACTGCAAATTTTAAGCATCTTGGCTGCGCTGTCTTGCTCAATTACAAAAAGCCTTCAAGAGAGAAATTTAGAAACTAACATATAAATGTCTTTGATGAGCCCGGTGTGATTTCAAGACATTTTTTACCCGGTCATGGATCTCATCGCAGTTTGAAGGGGAACACCAATCAGACTGGAATCTGTAGGCATGAAAAACAAAGGTGACATGTAGCCAGAGGGAGAGAAAAATAAATCTTTTTAAATGGCAAACACAGAAAATATTTTGATTTTCCTTTGTCCCTATGTGATAACATATAAAGTAACATTTTCTTCTTGGACCAAGGATGAGGACAGATACAAACTCAAGAACTCCAGAGTTTTAGTACTAAGTTTTCACCGTATGTTGACATGCATTTGGGAGAGCGTACTTAGATGTTTAATCATTTTAAAAGTTCCCATAATTCTTTAGCTCTCTCTCTAAATACGAGATTTTCATATCCGAATGATAATTCTATGTATAGAGCCTCTGAAATTAGTTCCTTTCCAGTAGTTTAATTATACGCTCTTAAATTATGTAGAAGAAATGGTTCCTTCAAAATAAAGGGGAACATCTCAGAATACATATTACTTCTCTGTTCCATGTTATAAGATGTTTTCTTTTTGTAAGATAAATATTGAAAATTGGAAAGAAAAACATAACTTGTACTAAAACATGACAAGCTTGAACTTTGGAATTAAAGAAAATAAAGCAACCATTATTCTTTAGGTCCTTCTAAATGTCAAATGAATATTATTAAAATTAAGCTACTGTAGTTTTTTACACAATATCACTAGGGCCATCTAAACATGAAGTGCTATTTATGATTTTTATAAAAGGAAATGGGTATTAAAATGCTGTTTAGATCTTTATTTTTTCTACCAGTTTGTTCTCACAAAGTTACAATTCTACTTGCTTACACAAAGTTTTAACTAGTAAGCAGGATAAAAATGTATTCTAACAAGTGCTATCAATAACAGATGATCAATTATACCTAAATGTTAAGCTCCTGCATTAGTAAAAGGAATGATTATTGAATCATTACTGCATCTATGCAAATATATCAGCAGATTCTGCTATTAGCTACTTTTGTAATTGCTCTTGAAAATCTCAGGTTCACTTGGGGTGAACCTGACAACAATGTAAAAGATTGTGTGTGTGTGTGTGTGTGTGTGCGCACATGCAATCAATTTTTTAAAAATTAAACAGATAAGAAAACAAAATCTCAGATTTAAATAAGCATCTCCAAGAGGGTTTTCAAAGATACAATGAGAGGATCCACTAGTCTGTGCTGTGGTATAAGAAATGATTGCTTAACAACCTTCAACTCCATTTTAAAAATGAAAAGTTTAAGTATGCTTAAAAAGAATATCAACTCCTTTTAATTAAATTTGCTAGTCTGATTTTGGTAATAACTCTACAGCCTAATACAAATTAAAAGCCAAAACATTAATATCTATAGTTTGAGAAGAAAACTGCTTCTAACATGTAATACTTATAATCAAAATTGAAACCATTTTATTTATTTATTTATTTATTTATTTATTTATTTATTTATTTATTTATTTATTTATTTACACTATTGGAAAAACATTTTTTTCATGAGCTTAAAGCAAAAACCTACCACCTTCATTATTAATCAAAGTAATTCATTTACTTAGAGTCACTGGTAAAGTTATTTAAGTTACTCCTATGCCTATATATTGTCAGACTTCAAGTTTTCCTGAGACAATCTACATTCATGCCAGTTTAAATTGTTCATTGATTCCAATGGGTTGTATAGACATCCTGAAGTATATTGTTTAGTGACTTAAATCACTGCTCCAATTGGAGAATGTCTTTACTTAAAGATGTGGAGTGTACAAAAAAGAACAAAACGTTTTTGCTCCTAGGAATATGTTTTAAAATATTTTCCTTATATACTAAATCTAGATTCTTTTTTAGAACCTCAAAGTAGAGGTATTTTATTTTGCAAAAGTAAAAAGTATCTCTATCCTAGAGAGTGTCCTGTTAAAATTTTAATTATTTAAATAAATTCCAAACTAAATTGCCATTTTGTACCTGTATTTTAAGGGTTTCTCAACACTCCTCAAGTCACAGGTGAAAGAATTCTTAATACATAGAATCACATTTCTTCCCTGCAAAGAATTTATCCACATCTACTATTCATTGCCAAACTAAATCTATGGGTATCACTTATCTACTCCAAAGCATATCTTGCACTAAAATATGAAAAAGGGACAGTTACTTTTAGCTATCCTCAAGGAAACATCTTTTAATATAGCTCCAACAAGTAATTTATCAACTTGGAAAGAACAGATTTCAAAAGCTGGGACAAAATTGTATACAAGATTGATAAAACACAGGATGAAAATTATTATTCTATTGCTAATAAGACAATTAGATAGTTCTGCAAGATACGTGAAAAGGTAGAAAAATAAAATAGTATTTCTATAAGCATATTCAAGGAGATGTGTAAAAATAAAATTTGAAAACTTACAGATGTGATAAAGAATCTGATGAACAAAATTACTGGTGTTTAATTCCCAGAGTAGATAAAAAGAGTAACACCAACTCTGTCTGAACACCAGAGCAGGCATAGAAAAAAAATTTCCTTGATATTAAGACACAAGTTACCAGATTCAGTAAAAAATCTCTCTTCAAGAATTCCTCTTAAAGCCAACAGTTATCTTTTTCTCTCTCACCCAGCACAAATATGTATGTGTATATAGATAGGTACAGATACACAGATACATACACACAAACACTAATATGGCTATAATCTATGTCCATGAACTTGATCATCAAATAGGCATGATTTTACTAGACTAGAAGCAACTTTAATCAAAATTCCTTATTTTAGGATCAGGGTCTCCAGCATTTGTCCAGATACCCGTTTTGAATGCTCACCAGGCTAATGAGGAAATAGATTAATTTATGTACTCACAATGGGGATGTTTTAATACAGTCTCTAAAGTAACACACTCTTGTTTAAGTCATCAGTTTGGAAATGAACTTTTGATAGACCTCTAGAGTTAATTTAAACTTTGTTAATAATGTCTGATGGGCCTAAAATACTATATAATTTAGTGTTGTATTTTATTTTTTTGATACCATTGGAAAGTTATGTTTTATGCTATTTGTTGACAGTATATCTCTTTGGTTTTCAAATTCCTATATAATGTTTAAATTGCTCAGGGTTGGATATTTTGCTCCCCCCCCTAATTTATCACAACTCTTATTTTCTATGTAACTGTTTTTGAAAGATAGAAGGAATTTCCAACGTGGATTCAACAACTACAAACAGATGAATAAGGACTATTTCCTTCACATTTAAATTAATACAAGTGTCTGACTTCAGTTGTGAAAACATTTTTAAAGGGAGAACAGGAATCTTTACATGACTTAGATTCTTTTGAGGAGATCATGGAATATTATTTGCAGAAATTATACCTATATTATACAGCATCAGCATCATAAAAAAGAAAATATAACCTGTGCTATTTTCATAAACTATGCTTATACATTAAATCTCTATGAATCCACTAAAGACAAATAATCACATCCTCTATTTTTCAAGTTTCATGAACTAAATTAAGTTTAAGCTTAATATTAAAGGGACCCCAATTAATAAACTTACTAGTAATTAATAAACTCATTTAAAAATACTGAGTTGGGAAGAAAAACACTATGTAGTATGCAATATGTCCTAAACAAAAATAATTCAAGCTTCTTAAAATCAAATTATACTTTCACAGATAATCACATGCATAATGGCAGCCTGTTCTCTCTAACAATGATTATTCAAAAAATTAGTATAGAAAAAGAGACTAAACATTACCTTTCCCTGAGAGAAGCTCGATTTAACACAGGGCTCGGAGAATGCTTCGGCACAGTTGAGGGTGCTGAATGGACTAGTAAGGTCCTTGCTGAATGCTGGGGCTTGCTACATGACCTTGAGCTCAAATACTCATCACACCTTTCCAAAGAGTCATCAAAGTCTCTCCCGTGGGGTGACCTCATAGTCTGTTAAAAAACCATTATTTAGTAGTAATACACACACGTACATACATACACACACACACACACACACACACACACACACACACACCTTTTGTGAAAAGAAAAGTATAATGTTACAGCATTATTGCCATATTATATATATTGGCAGGTAAATTTGAAAATGTAGCAGTCATTATTATCACTGCAAGATTAAACATCTGAATTACTTAGTTACATAACTTATTTACAAAACTCTTAATTCTGAAGATTTCTAAATAGGGGTTGAGTAAAGCTAAGGGCATATATATAACAAAGGACAACTAAACATAAACTATTGATAGTTTTGTTATGATGCCAAACAGAACAAAATTTCAGTCCTAATACTTATTCACTTAGAGTAAAATCAACATTCTAATAAGGAGAAATATTTAATATATTAAATTACACACATTAAATTGCACACATACACACATGCAAATATTGTTAAATAAAATATATACTATATCAAAGGATGTTAAATACCATGTGAAGAAAACAAGGCAGAAAAGGAGGTACGAAGTACTGATATGTGGGGTAAGAGGATATAGATGAAGGAGCTGTAATTTTAAATAAGACAGTTGTAGTGTTTTTATACAATGAAATATTATTTGGCAATTGAAAAAGACAAGCTCATGCCATTTGCAGTAACATGTATGGAGCTGGAAGGGATTATGCCAGCTGAAATTAGTCAGAAGGAAAAAGGTAAATACCGAACGTTTTCACTTATATGTGGAATATACATAAATCAAACAAAAGGACAAGAAATAGTCAAAACTAACAAGCTGACCATAGAACTGAAACATACAGCAAAGGAGTGGGAGGACAAAAGACAGGAGAATATGGTAATGAGTTATGGGAAATAAGGTGGTGGGAGAACTACAATGACATAGGGGGAAAAGTTTAAAAATAAATAAATAGGATAGTCAGTGGAGACCATAGAGACAATGTCTGAAAGACCTAAAAAAGTAAAGAACTGAAGACCTTAGTGAAGACCACAAGACTTAGTCATAGGGTCACAGAAGCTGAGAGAAGAGGGGAAAAAAAATTCAATTGACAAGTAACAAAGGCAGAAGAGTAAAAACCTGGATATTATGTTGTTCTGAAAGCTAATTCAAGAACCTAGTTGGAGGAAGGAAAGTAACTAGGCTAACTAAGTCACACTGTTGGTAGGTCATTAACCTTTGGGTTTCAGCAGTAAGTAGACTGATGGAGTGATAGGAAAATAGTCTGGAGTTGAGTTCAAGAGAGAATGAGGAAAAGCAACTATTCATTTAACTACTACCTAGTTTTCAATCACTGCTTTAATAAGTGGGGACTATAACAGTAAACACAACAAAATCTCTGCCTTTATGATCATATGTTCTAGCAGTACTGTTTACTAAATATTTGACCTTGAAAGTCAATTTAACCTTTAAGAAAGCATTCCTATCTTACTCATTTCCCTCCTATGTAAAATAGGACTTATAAGACATATTTTTAAAACTTCCATAGTTTAGTCAAAGTATCTTGCAGAATGTCTAGGTATATGAATTAGCTATACAACAAATATAAAGTCATTTATTTTCCAACACCAGCCTAATAATTTTTTGCTTCAACATTACTATTTTCACTGTTTTCCAGAATTATTATGTTATGTTGTGTCAAAAGTCAGCTGAGAGAATCAAGCTTTTGTCTAGAAAAAAATAGCATGTAAATTAAAATGATTCAGTTACGATCTCAAATAGGTGATATACATTGAATAAAAGAAAAAACTGAAAATTGGTCCATTGTTAGCTGTTAACAAAATGAATATACAATGTCAGAAACAAGTTCAAGGAATACCATGTAAGTGCATATATTAAAAGACTGATAGGAAAGAGAAACGTGTAATGTTTTCAGAATTATATGGAGATTTAACTTAATGAATGTTTCCATAACTTCTCCCGCCCCCGCCCCAGATTATTTATTCACTTCCCCAAACCAAACAGAACACGATTTTTATGGCTCGTTACAGAATATTTCCATTTAGAGAGTTAAAGTGTTCCTCAAGAACCAAGACTCAAAGCTCCAAGACCTGGGTTCAAATCCTTGCTGAATATGTGAACAGGAACAAGTCATTACTTTCCTAAGTTTTAATTCTTTTACTATAAACTGGGAAAGTAATCTTACAAGTTTGCAACAATAAAATGAGATAAAATTAGTAAGATACAAAGCAGCTCTAGATTTATAAATGGCAATAATATTTATTTCCCGTTTTCAGGTATTTCTGCATAAAGAATCTTTGGCTTTACTTTTCTTTTTTTTTTTACATTTATTGTAAGGGTTGTGTTTTAAGCCCTTTTCTAATATCTCAGAAATATAGCAAATTTTAATATTGCAAATATTGAAATGAATCAAGAGAGAAAAATGTAGTATTTTAATCAATCTGAAACTATTACAAATAGAAAATTCCATACACTAAATTCATTATAACTACATAAATGTAATTATGTGAATGACTTGGCTTTCAAATCTGTTATCTATAATGGTCTACTTGTACAATACTTACAAAATAAGATTACTGAAAAGTTGCTTACATAAGTAGGTAGATTAAATCATATTAATGACCATAAAATTATTATATTTAAAGGAACTTCAAGGTTCTGGAAGAGAAAATTAACCTTTAAGAAAAGCGAGAACCAGACATTCACATATCCAACTAACATTTGTTGAAAGTCTACTTAGTGCCTAGTATTGTGCACTCCATGCGCTAAAATTTCTCCTTTGTCATAGAATATAAAATTAAGATATAAATACACAAAATTCTAATGTAATTAGCTGAGAAGTAGTTGAGAACAAAGAAGTAAAGAAAAGCACAGTAGGTGCTACTTTCAGGATGATGAAAAGAAAGTATCTGATTCAAAAGTGAGAGAAGGTGATGCTCACAACCAAGATCAGTTTCTTAATTTTGCTGAGATCATTTCACTAGAATAATCAATTACTATTTCTCCTGTTTAAGAAGCTGAATGATCTTGTTTAGCTTAAGAAAGATGTAATACCTTTATGTTGAATTTATGAAAAATTTTAAATGATGCAATAAAATAATTGCTAACTACATCAGTCCAGTGCAGGGTTGGGAGGCAGAAAAAACCTTCCTAGGTTACTGCTCTCGGCACTTACATTAGTAACTTATTTAATCCTCACATCAATCTCATGAGACAGGTATTTTTACTTATATGGACAGGAGAGGAAACTGGAACAAAGTCGAGCAGATAAGAAGTGAAAGGATGCCAGGCCAGGGATATATGAGCAACAATCCTCTCTCTATGGCATCTAGAAGGAAAGTCTCACAGAAGATGAGCTCACAATTCGACTTACTAACCACCTACTCAACAGAAGAATTAAAAGAGTGACCAAATGTTTGTAATACAGAAAAAGCCCTCCAATGAATTGCATGATGTGACCATAGAGATTCCACTAATGAATGATTCAAGGAAATGAGAAGGCAATTGCAGACCACCCTCACTAGCTACCATGTGGGCAAAATCTTAAGACAACTATAAGCAAGTTAAATTCTGTATGTTTTATAAAAGAGAACACAACATCATCAGGCTGTGTTTATTTAAAAAAGACAAAAGTGGGTTCTCACCATTAGAATACCTATTAACCACTACAAAAAGAATCATTATCGGCTCAACAGATGCTGGAAAAAAGCATTTTGTAATATTCAATATGCAGTCACCATTAAAAATCAGATATACTTTGCAAACAAGGAATTTCAGAAAGAACTTCCTTAACTTGCTAAAGGATACATTACAAAAAGACTGCAAATAACATTCAGGTATGAAACCTTAGGCACGCTCTTCTGAGAGGCAGGTGACTGAGACTAGGATGCATCAGTTTGTGGGGCAGCCTGTTGGGCCACAAGCAGTAGAAAGCTAAATTTGAAAAATCAACTTCCCCCATGCTTTATGGTAATACAGGCTAGCAAAAGAAATTGTGCTTCATAAGATTACCCAAGGACCCGTGTTGATGAGTGTGTAATGCCAACTGTATTGCAAGCATCAGGCTGTTGATAGGATCTTTATTGAATCTAGCAGTTATAGACACATGAAGCAGTGCAGGACCAGGAGGCTGGAATGCAAGTGAGCTTCCCTAGACCCCCAGAAGTCTTTATGGTCATACTCTGGCCTTTTTCTCTCTCTGGTGTTTTCTTCACATTCTCTCCTTGTCATGCTCACCAATCTCCTCCCCCATGCTCTCTCACCCTGGTGTGATGCCACCCTTTTATCACACCCACTGGGCCCAGGTATGTACAATCATGGAAGGGCACAATACCATAGGTGCTAGTCATAGAGGCTAATGGGAGAAAAAGTCTGACCAACTCATTTACCCTACAACGAGGGTTGCTGAACAATTGAAAGCTGTGCCAGCCAAAGGACAAGGCCACATTATCATGGTAACAAGACAAAGTTCACATGAGTTCTTCCATGCCTCCCCCTGGGAAGAAAGGGATATTCAGCTTCCATTCACACAGTGCACTGGCTAGACCCAGGTCCTGCAGATCCACAAGAGGGCTTGACAACATGGGAGAGAACATGAACAGTCAAAATGCAATGACTCTGCCATACACATTATCCCTACTTTTATTCAACATTTAATTGAAGAGCCTAGTAAGACAAGGAAAAGAATGTGAAAGACAAAAATAAAATTCCATATTTGTAGATGGTTTCGTTGATTAAATCAACTCAAGAATTTCTAAGATATTACAAATAATCAATTTCAAACACCTTTATCAGTAAAACACAAAACATCATTTTACATAAAATTCTACTAATAATAAATTTCTAGGAATATACCTAACAAAAAGTGCATAACATATTCATTGAAAAGTATATGTAATCTTACTGAGACTTGTCAAAACTGAGACCACCTGCATTCACTTGGCTTAACTATTTTATATAAATATATATGTATATATACACAGAGAAAAATATTCATATATATATATATATATATATATATATAAACAAACTATAAGAACTGAGGCACCCCTATCTCAACATAACTTTTCATATGTTCCAACCAGTAATAATTTTATCATTTGCTTCAGGGTCTTCCCATAAATCAATTGCCAAACAGTAGTATACTCAATCATCAATCAGTTATCTTCTTAAAACAAGAGATTCTTAATCTAGACAAGTAGCATTCTACTTATTATAATAGATCTTTCAATTGGATAAATTCCTTCCTCATCAAATAACTGATTATCAAAGTTTGCTTCAAGATTCCAAACTTTGTGTACACTAATCCTGAACATTCCTATCACTAGTTGACTAGATTCCCTTATTAAGAGCCCTACCTTAAAACACTCAAGCCCAAACTTTAAATCCTTATGTGTAGATCTAGCCTAATCTTTTCTCTTTCTGAAACACTACAATGACTTTCAAAGTGTTCCTTTACTGTAATATGTCATAAACTCAAATTTGCTTGATGTCAACAGATTATTATTGAGTGATCTTTTGGTAAGGTGGCACTTGATAATGCTTGAAGTTCAGTAAGATCCAAAATAGACTCCCCATGCTGCCACATCAAAGATCCTCAACTTAGAAACACCATATTCTTCTGTGAACATTTTGAGTATCCTTCCTTTAGAATCTCAAAACTGTCATGGTGCACCAAGTGAACTCAGGTGCTGAGTCTGCATTCTCATTTTCTTTTGTTAAGGCCCCCAAATGTTGAGTTACTTTGTCTTCTAAAATTGTGTAGCTGTTTCAGTAATTTCTTCATTATCTCATCAGTTTTGAAAACCTGTAGAAATCTGTTTTATTACTAACAACATGAATATGTCTTTGTCAGTTTAGTTGTGAGCCTCTAAAGGGAAGTTCACAGGGAAGTGAACAAGCAGAAACTACTAACTAAACCAAGTACAAGGACTTATCAGTTCAGAAATTTTCATCCTACCAGAATACTTAAGACTTTGTCTTCAGTGACTTCTCAAAATATCATGAAAACTTTTCTTATTTATTTCTTCAAGGGAGAAAAAGTCTATGAAAGAGAAACTGTTCCCAGACCTTTTAACTTCCCAGAATTGCAGTTGTCAGATCTCCAACTTGAGATGTTAATGACTAAGTTTGGGTCCATAACATAGGCATATAAGTAATAGGCTGACCAACAACATTGCCAGGCTTTCATGCATGTGTTTCAGTTCAGATCCATCTGAGTTAGTTTCAAGCTTTTATACAGTCACATTATAATTTTAAATAGTACTTTTATTGTTCTAAATGGAATAATTTTACCAAGACTATTTTAGAATTACAGTGATCACTGTGAAGAATTTTTTATATGAATGAACTGTTCATTAGTTCAGTTTTTATATGAACTGTACTAGAATGAAAAGGAAAAAAAATCCCACACATGTAACAAACTGCATTTTTGAAATGTCATGACAAAAACTCCTTCCCCCAGCAAAATTTCAGATTGCAAAAATTGTTTCCTTCAAGATTTGCTGCCCAAAGTAAATAAGAAATGTGGAAATTTCAGAAAATATGTCTTTTTTAGATATCCTCACATCTCAGCTTGAAAGAAACAACCTTTATCCCAATGTTTCTTAGCCCTTGTCCTATGTTCCTCCATTACCACACATTCTTCATCTTTTTATGCATCTGCTTTTCTTCCCACCTGACTGGTGAAAAACAAAAGCTTGATAACTTCTTAAAGTTAAATCTGTTTCAGAATACCAATGTCATATGGCTGATTTTTAAGGTCTGGTCTGTTTCTGAACCAAACATCATTTTTAGGGACTCACAAAATATTGTAAACAAGACAAGTAGGAATATGCAATAGAATTTAGAATTCTATGAACTATGAACTCTATGAACTTCAGATCAGTCTTCACACATTGTCCTATCCCACTTGATAATCAAACACTGCTTTTTTGAAAGATATCTGAGTCACTTAACATTGCAGGGTGTAGGGTAAGTGAGCTAGGCTATTTCCCCCATTGCCTTTTATAACCAGCACCTGTGGTATTGCTCATGATTGTGTGGCCCAATGGGTATGCATATGTGTAAGTATGCTCACTTGGCCTGGAAGGAAGGGGATAAAGGGCACAGAGGGCACAAGGAAGTGCACAGGAGTATGGATGAGAGAGCACCAGAGAAAGAATGTCTGAGAGAAAGCATTAAGATTCCTGTGGAGCTGGGGGTCTTACTGCCTCCCAGCCAGAGCCCTCTCCACTTCCTGCCCCCACTCCTCTTCCGATTCCCCAGGTCCTGACCAGCCCCACCTGGTATATCTATGTAACCAATAAAACCAATAAAGAACCTATACAGATTGATGAGCCTAATGCTTGAATGACAATGGGCAACACAGGCTGGTTAACCTACAATTGATGATAAGGATGGGACAGTTACCCAACACAGGGCTAAGCTCCTTTTAATATTCTCTTCTTTCAATCCTTTTTCTGACACTTTTTCCCTTCTCGTGTAAACAAATAAAATGACTGGGGATATTTTTGAGATTTGGTTAATTTTCAAATCATTCATCTAAGCAGAAAGACATCTTTATGACACTGAAGTTTTTTTTTCTTTTTTTTCTGTGAAAATATGGTAAATCTTTTCTAATTGTCAAATCTCCATACTTCCATCAACACTAGTCCTAAATATCTAAATTCTTCACTGCTATTGGCTGCCATGACTATCATCCAGTCTCACATTGACTTTCAATGGCCTACTAACTTATGTATGAGTATATACTCTTTTCCCAGTCCAATTAATTTTCCACACTGCAACCAGCAGTAATATTTTCAAAGTACAAATCTACCCATATCAGCTTGCTTTTTAAAACAACTTCATTTGCTTCCCAGTATTCTTAAGATAATTACCAAAATTCTTAACCTGTCTAAAGTATTTGATTCCTACCTACAATTTTACCCTCAATTTATAGCAAGCTACTACCCATGCCTTTCACTTGTAATGACACTGGTGTTTTAGTTACCTAAACACTGAACATTTTTAAATACTATTTCTGTCTTTGCCTTGCATATTTCTTCCTGTTCATGAAGTAAACTCCCTTCCACCTTCAGATCAAAGGCCAATCATTAATCTTCAAGATATGCTTCCATTCTTTCACTAGATCAAATCCTCTTTATATTTAATATCCTAGTACATGTCCTTCATGTTTTTCATAATTGTAAGTATGGATTGATTTTTGTGATTTTCCCAGTATTTCCCTCATTATTATGAAATATTCGATGAGGATCAAGATGATTTCTAGTTTTCCTAAATATTTATTTCCAACATAATACAGTTACCATCACATTTTTCTGAAAAAAATAAACTTGAAAGAGAAGAGGAACAAAAAATTGTAGGTGTGAAAGAATTGTCTAGCTTTCTACAGTAATACATGTTTGCTTCCTTCAAAAGTAATATAGTTGCTGAGAAGCAATTCTTGCATTTAGGTGTGGTTGTGTGATTATTTCTTGGCAATAGAGTGTAGGCAAGAAGGTTATATATCAATTCTGGGTCAATGTTTTTTTTTTTTTTTTAATACATACTCTTTGTGTTCTTCATTTTCAATCATCTGAAGAGGACAACAAAGCCATGAGAGAGGATATTATATGCAGAAATTAGTGTTCAGAGCAAAAACACTCTAAACTGAATTACGTGAATCAAAAAAACTAAATTTCTATTACATTAATGTTCCAAAGTTTAGAGATCTATCTGTATATCTACTAACATTACCCTAGCCAATTCATTTTTTTAAAAAAATGGTATCTTACAGTACCAGCCTTAATAGAAATTTAACTATATCTTTGGAGTCTGAGTCAGAAGCAGGAAATCAGAGACTAGATATTGTGGGATGGAAAGTTTAAGATACATGTTGTAGGTCAAGTGAGTTAGTCAGGCTTTTCCCTTCATTAGCCTATATAATCAGTATCTGTAATCTTGCAACTTTCCCATGATTGTGCAGTCCAGTGTGTGTGCACATGTATAAGTGTAGACACCTGGGCCTGGGAGGGGGGATAAGGGGTACAAAGACCATTCCAATACAGAGAACACATATGAGCATAAGCAGGCATGAGAGAGAGAGAGAGAGAGAGAGAGAGAGAGAGAGAGAGAGAGAGAGAGAGAGAGAGAGAGAGAGAGAGCAAAAAAAGAACGTAAAGATTCCTGGGAGGTTGGGGGGACTCATTTACTTTCCTGGCCCTGGCCCTGGCTCTGCCCTTGGCTACCTGATATGTCTGTGCAACTGCTAAAACCAATAAAGACCCTACACAGATTGATGAGCCTAGTAACCCTAATATCTGATGCTTCCCTTACAACTGGAAATGAGGATTGGTTACATTACATATGTAATACAGTGATAAAACCTTTACTACAACCATGGTCTGCAATAGCTTAGTAGACACATAACTTTCAAGCTTATATCCCTAGAAACACAGCTGGAAAGAACAAGAGTAGTATTAGTAGTGTGTGCTGGCCTTTATTTGTAGTTATCAAAGGATTTCAAGAAAGTGATAAGCTTAGGACTGGTTTAAAGCAGAAACAAAAAAGTACAGTAAGATTCTAATAATTGAGGGATCCTCAGGGTCAAGAAAAGCAAAAACTAATTGTGGATACCAAAAGACAGAAGGTTAAGACAGAAAAGGGCTTTGAGTAACAAAGGCCCATTAAGACTTTAAAAAAGAAATTCTAAAACAAAGAACTGGCAGAAAGGGTTGCTTCCAGTCTAAGCCTACTTCAAATGGCCTCCAAAAGTCACATTAAATTGCAAATGAACTGAAAAAATAAAACTCTGGAATTCTTTTTGGGAAAAAAAACTATGTATTTATTAACATAGTAAACTGCATGGAAGTGAACGAAAGAGAAGTCTTTTATTTTTGAGGGATCTGTATTGCTTAATAAATAATTTTTTTTAAAACTTGCCTTTGAGAACCTGACAATGAAAATAGCTCTCAGGGACCAAATCTTGTGAATGAAGTATGCTGGGAAACTAAGCAGCCCCAAGAGAACAAAATCCCCAAACCTATAGCATAATAAACAGGCTAGAGTCAGAGGTAATGAAGAGTAAGGTTTTAGCAAGGAAAGTTCTCTACATAGTAGAATATCAGGTCTTCAAAAGCTTATCTAGCAGGATTTTTTACCACTGCAAACTGAAAACTCCTGGTATTCTTTATTTTTCCTTTTCCTAAACTTTTTTGTTTGTTTGTTTGTTTTTGTTTTTGTTTTGGGTAGCTTTTTCGTTATCCCATCCTTTCACTAAAATGTATGCCAGAAATGGGTTCAAGTAGGGCAGGAAGGGGAAAGAGAAAAAGACAATTGTCTTAGTTCACAGATGATAGGATCATAAGGAATTTCGTCTGAATCTGATGAACTGATCTATTCATCATCCAAACATCCTGGACTTCAAGCTAAATACCCTGGACTTCAAGCTAAATATCCATGTCTGCAGGGAACTGTGAGCATTCTTCCTCATAGAAATAAGAACATGCACTTTGTAAAGGAAAAAGTTAGGCAGAGATATAGCCAAATGGGGAGACTGCGTGTAGGGTAAATGAATTAATTTCTTTTTTACGCCACTTTTTTTTTTTTTAGTGGCTTTTTATGCCACCAGCCTGTGGCTCTTACCTGAGGCTTTGATGCAGAGGTCACTTGGAAGCATGGGCAGGGGCACATACATCCATGATTGTGGCTACCTGTGCTCAAAGAGCATGGCATGCACATGTGTAAGTGGGCATATCTGAGTTTAGAAACAGGGACAGTAGTGGGACAGCAGCAGCAGTAGCAATAGCAATACTACTATCAAACTACTACCAGCACCATGACAAGCGACACAACTAAAGAAGAAGCTATAGAGAGAGAAGGCCAAAGAGAGAGAGTCCAGAGAAAGCAGATAAAGATTGGTTGGGGTCTGGGGGGAGTTGAGGGGCTCAAATGCCTGACAGCTTCTCAGTCTGGACCTGTGCCTGCCTGCCTAGCTTACCTGCCTACCATATAATTGGCCCAGCATCCCTGCCTAGTGGGCCTATGTTCCTGGTTCTCCAAGCATTAAAGCATGTAAAATTCACTGAGGGCTCCAGGAGTCTCATTAACATCTGTCTGAATCAACAGTGAACCTTCCTGCCCAGTGGACATAGGCTTGTAATAAAATGCATGTAGATTAATTGACCACTAAAATTTGTGTCCCCTAGTCTATAGAATTGGTGGAAAACAGCTGCCAAAACAGAACCTCCACGTGTTAACCACCCTCTTCTCTTTGGTATGTGACTATTTCTTGTCACATGACAAAATGGGAGTTAGCTCTGCTTTAAGAAGCACATATGAATTCATATATCCACTGAACTAGAAATGAACTTTTATTCTGATAAGTAAGATATTGAAATACTAGCATGTGTAAGAACATATAACGTACCTTAATAAAGGGGGTGAGTTAAAAATAGAGGTAGAAATATAAGCATGACTTGAATGAGGATAGTGATAACATAATGGGAACAGAGTGGGTATAGACTATAGAGAAATCTAAGCAGAGAATGTGGAATTGATGTGATATTCATTCATGATTTCAAACAATATTTAAGTTTCCACAAATAACATATGACTGTTAGCCAGTGAGAGTAGAATAATAAGACATTATACTAACATTAGTAAGTATGGAAACACCTATTAAAAATCCTAACCTGATAGGTGAAGGAGACAGTAAAATGAGGCAATACTAATAAATGATGATGTTGAAATTGATATAAAATTATAAGAAAACCACATATTTCATAATTTTACCTATCAGTTTTCCTTCTCATTTTCCCTATCATTTCTAATGTAAGGACTCCTCAGTTTTGAAAGTTCTCAAAAAATATGTCTTCTACAAATATTTTAGGTAAATCAGAAGCAATGTCCATTTAAATGTCTAACAATGAAAAGAAGAAAAAGGAGGTGATAAAGGCATAAGCAGACCAAAAGTTCCTTTTTTTCTTTTTCAGAGAGCTTTGCAAAATCTCTTGTTTGTCATTTAAGATGGGGATTAAAAAATCCTGTTTAATTAGTACAGTGATATAATCAATCTAAAAAAAATTTATATAATCAATATAAAAAACTCCAAAAAATTGGAGTCTATTATACAAATAAAAGTTGATTTTATATTATTATCTTTGTGGCCAAAGAGATCAAACCAGTAGTAAAGAAATATATGCCAAAGGAGGACTTAGTATTATTAAGAAGGTAAAATGGAAAGAAAAAGTGAAGATTAACAGACAAAATTAAGTAGCGATAAAGACAGCTGAGACTAATTACATCAGAAGAAAGACCAACATTTTCCTTTACAAAGAATATAAAGTTTTATATTGAAAATGAAGAGTAGAAAGTTTGGATTATTGTATAGAATCAACATGGGAACAAAATGATCATGAAGCAGCATTGAAGGCCACCATGAAGTTAGAAAGGATGTGTCTGTAAAGGCCCAGGCAAAATGGGTTTGATAATTCTTCCCAAACCACTCTTATTAGCTAGACACCCATTCGCTCATTCACACACCGATTACACACAGCGTTAAGAACTGGCAACCTTTTCAGTCCAAAAGCTCCTACTATGAACTGATTTTTATTCTCTATATCAAATTCATACTTGAAGCCTCAACCACAAATTTAACTGTATAACAAGGAAAGAATTTAAGGTTAATTGAGGTTGTGTAGATTAGACTGTAATCTCTTAACTCCCTTTTCTCTGCTCCTCTCCTTAGCCTTTTTGCTCACCCCTTCCTCCACGTCCTCTCCTCTCTCTCCTCATTGAGGACACAGTGAGATGGCAACTACCTACAAGTCAGGAATCCAGAGTATATCAAAAACCAACTGGTCAGCATCCTGATCCTATACTTCCTAGTCTCCAGAGCTATGAGAAATTAAATTTAAGTCATCTCGTCTATATAGTATTTGTTATGGTCATCCCAAATTAAGATGATTCTCATTTTGAAATTAAAGATTTTGTATTGTCCTCTGCTAGAGCTTGAAATGAAATGTATTGAAAATATAATTTATATACATTTTTTAAATGTATATAACTAACTTTAGAATGAAGGGAAATTAAAGGAACAATGTTTAAAATATGAATTTTAATGTATGCATACTCAAGTGTGACTACTCCAGAAAATATGCTTACACACCCATATAAATAATTATGGAGTTTTAAAATGTGTAAGAAGAGCCAAAGTCATTCTAAATAAGAAAACCAGGAAAACAAATGAGTTTGCAAAGATTTCTCAATGCTATGATAACATACAATATAATTTTTAACAAACTGGAGTATATTTATACTATATTTTTAATTAGGAACATGATTTTTACCTCCATGATGGTTGATGAGATAGCTAAAAGCCAAGTGGGATATTAGAATTCCTTACCATTTGGAACTGTCCCATTCCTTGTAAAATATTTAGCATGCCTGTTTATTAAATATCAAGAGTACTATCTCTGAATGACTGTAATAAGATAGTTTCTGCAAATGTCTAAAATGTCACCATGAAATTGGTGTAATTCCCATTAAGAACCAATACATTCAGCAAATATCTATAATATATATGGTATATGAACCTTACATATAGTGAGAAAGAAACCAATGCTTCATAGTGGAGTAATGAGGGAAAAGAAAAAAATGTACTAAAGTATCAACATAAGAGCCAAATGTATCCAGAGAGGACAAGTGAATTTGGTCAAAAGAACATTTAATGATGGAGCAACTAGAAATCACAACAGAGGAGGCAACAGATATAATAGTTACAGGTAATAGAAAAAAGCAAACAGAAATCAAGGATGTACCAATGGATACTCTCTTCGAATTGCAATAGTAGTTTCTTTTCTCTCCCAGAAGACTATACTTACTCCAAAGTTCAAGAATTTTTCCCTTGCTTACCTTCTGAAGACATTCTTGTCTTTTCCTTTATCTATGCAAAATATATTTCTTAAAAGAATTCAGGCAAAGTCCTACTCTTTCTACATGTACTCTTTGCTTTGTGAATCTTTGTAGATTTCCTACAGAGCTCCATTGCCTAAATTTATTAACTAGCTACTATTGCCTCTAAGAAAAACAATTCTTTATGCTCTCCATAGAAAACAAATTAGCAGTGTTCAGTACTTGATATATTACTCTCTGAAAACCTTCCCCTTGAATACAGAGCTAATACTTGACATTTACTGCTTATGATGCTAGAATGAATGATCAACTTCTACTCTAATCCCGAAAACAAAGAATGAAAGGTGAGAACAGGGAATTAAAGATGGGGTAAGAGCATTTCTTCCCAAGAAATCATTTGGTAAAGAGAATTTCAAACTCATACACCTATCATTGAATGGACCAATTAATGCAGAGCTGGGTTACAGTTATCATAGGACAAAGACTAGTGTCCTATGAACTTTATCTCTTTTCCCCTGTTCTGTAGTTTTACACATTGGGCTTACTTGTTTTCTCTTTATAGCTCACTCATATATCAGACATGTATATTAGGCAGCCACACCATGTACATACAGCATACAATATGCTAGATACTGCAATTATCAGTAAGCAAGATTAAGAAGGCAATTAAGGCAAGCCATCCTGTAACTTACATACTATAAGACAGGCAGACTTTAAACAAAGGTGAAAATATCTTTCCTTCATAGAGGAAGGACAGTTTTTCTGGGTAGAGTATTCTTGACTGGCACTTTTTGTCTTGCAGTGTTTTGAAGATGTGGCCTCATTCTCTCCTTGCTTGGAGTGTCTCTTCTGAGAAATCTGAGGTCAGTCTAATGGGTTTTCCTTTGTAGGTTATCTGTTTCCTCTCTCTTGTTATTCTCATAATTTTTTCTTTATCTTTGGCTCTTGAAAGTTTTACTATGATGTGTCTTGCTGTGTTTCTTCTTTCACTAAAGTAGTTTGGTGTCCTTTTTGCTTCCTGTATGTCTATTTTCATTTTCTCTTCAGATTTGGGAAATTCTCCTCCATTATTTGATTGAATGCTTTTCAGGTCTTATGTCTTTCTCTTCTCCTTCTGGGGTTCCAATTACTCTTATATTTGTTTTCTTTAGGTTATCTGACAGAATCTCTGATTTTTTTCTTCTGTCTTCTGACTTTGTTTTTCTCTCTTTCTTTTTCTTTCTTAATCCTCTCTACTTCTGTATCTTCTAGTGTGCTGATTCATTCTACTATTTCTTCTAATCTGCTTTCATGGCTTTTCCCTGCATTTCTGAGCTCTTTTATTGCTCCTCTTATAAACTGTTTCTCATGCAGCTTCTTATTTAGGGTTTTAATCTCATTTTTCTGTTTGTCAATGATATTGCTCATTTTGCTGCATTCTTTTCTATATTTTTCTGCTACTACTTTTAGTTCATTGAAAGCTTCTAACCTCTTGCTTTCTTTTTCCCCCCTCTTCCCTTGCCTCTTTGAGTGCTTTTATCATGTTGACATCAAACTAAAAAGCTTCTGTACAGCAAAAGAGACAACAGAAAAAACAAAAAGAAGCCCAACTGAGTGGGAAAAAAATTTTGCCCTCCATAAGAGTGATAAGGGTTTAACAACAAAGATCCACAAGGAACTCACTCAACTAAACAAAAATAAAACAAGAAGTTCAATCAAAAACTGGGGAGAAGAACTAAAAAGACACTTCTCCAAAGAGGAAATACAAATGGCCAACAGGCATGAAAAATTGCTCAATGTCACTAGCAATCAAGGAAATGCAAATCAAAACCACAATGTGTTACCACCTTACACCAGTAAGAATGGCCCACATCCAAAAAATAGGCAACAAGTGTTGGCAGGGATGTGGAGAGAAAGGAACACTCTTACACTGCTGGTGGGAATGTAAACTGGTCCAACCACTAAGGAAAGCTGTGTGGAGGACCCTCAAATTTATGAAAATGGAACTACCATTTGACCCAGCAATTGCTCTCTTGGGAATCTACCCAAAGGAGACCTCAATGTTTGTGCAAAGGAACACCTGTGCTCAGATGTTTACTGCAGCACTATTTATAATTGCAAGGATTGGAAGCAACCTAAATGCCCCAAAACAGATGACTGGATGAAAACGATGTGGTATATATACACAATGGAATATTACTCATCAATTAAAAATGACAAATTTGATGTTTTTATGATAACATGTATTAGAAGAAATCATATTACTAGAAACAAGTCAAAAAAAAAGACAGAAAACAAATGGTTTCACTAGTATATGGGATAAAGGAAAAAAATAAACAAAAGTCATGAGGAAAAGTCAAAACAGCTAACATCCAAACTGTAGTACATAACTTAGGTTAGGGAGAGAGAGGTTGGGAACGGTCAGGGAGGTGGTGAGGGGTGAACCCCGGGGATTACAAAGATGTGAAATTTATATGTAAATAATTATTTAATTTTAAAAAAGATGAAAACAAATACAGCTTGCGCTAAACCAAATCAGTCAGAAAGTGAAAGAAAATTACCAAATGGCTTCAATCATGTAGACTAAAAAGAAATAAGGCAAACTAATAAAACTCAGAAAAGTAACTCTGAAATGCTAATAACAAAATGGTGGTGACCAGAGGAGGTGTAGGATAGGTATAATGAGAGGAGCATTGGTAGGATAGTGATAAATGGTACAGGTCTTTGATGGCTCTGGTGAAATACACCAGAGTGCAAAACGACACCCACCCCTGAAAGTTATATAGCTTTATAAAACAATGGTAAGTCACTTATTAAAATTTCAACAATAAATATAAATTTTCAAGTAATACTAGAAGGAAATGTATAAACACAGACTTACCATTTAGACAGAACAACTAAGGCAATTTCCCTGGATTCCTGCAAGTCACTGAACATAATGTTTTTTGATATATGTGTATATATATGTGCACATCTGTTTCTGTATACACATCATAACTGTCTAGTATATAAGAGTATGTTTGGGTAAGTATTCACATACAGGGTGGATATGCACTACAAACAGGCCTATATAAACACTATACAAAGAGAATTTTATCAACCTAAGTGCTATATCAACAGCACTTCTCAAGTTCCAATCCTTGGATAGGTAGCAAGAAAGCTCTACCTAAGAATCATCTGCCACAATCCAATATAGATGAGGGTTATTGGGGCTTTAGTGAGGGGCATGGTATAATAACACTTACAAAAGTATGAACCTATACCCACTTAGGAAATACACAGTGTTGTAAACCAACATTTAATTAATAAACATAATGAAAAAACTCAGATTAAAAATTTGCAGACTGGAAATAATTTCAATTTAGTATTCCTAGAATGAATTTTTATCAAGTTCTACCTGCATGATTCTGACATTCTGGTAGATTTGGGGTCTTTAATTACACAGTAGCATATTTTTTAAATGTCCTATATTTACTTTATCATATTCAAAGTACCATTCCATATTAGTAAGCAGTAGATAAACTAACAAATAAATATGCAAAGGTATTACAAGGAAAACTATGTTTTCTATTTTGTCTTCCTAAATATAAAAAAAATTCTATTAAGAAGTTTTACTAACAACAGAAAACATAAACTTCAAAGACAGTACTTCTCAAAATGTAGGACATGAACTACTAGAGTTGATAATTCAATATGGAAGCCAAAATAATTTCCATGATACACACAATTAATTTACATGATACATGGATATACAATAACAGGAAATCACAAAGGGAAAAATGTATCATCTTTTCAGTTCTCTTATCAGAAATCCTTACTTAGCAATTGTTATGTCTCACATACCTCTTTGTCATTGCTCATCTCATTTTGAGAAAGAAACAGCATGCCTCAGAGTCTTTGGGAAGCAAGTTATCTAACCAGAATTTAGTAACTTTTTTTTTTGGTTTTCACTCTATTTTTAAAAAGCTACCATCCTTTTATGACATGTGACACTCATATCTTTTCTGCACTCATGAAACACAAAAACAAGGTGAATTTGAAGAAAATAGCATAAATTGCACAGATATTACAGAAACTGCTCAGTGAATAACTAAAGGTTAGAAACACTACTATGCAAGGAATGACTAAAATAACGACTAGTTTCCTTCCTCTCCCCCCCCCTCTCTCTGACACATACACATATTCAATATGTAATTCATTATTCAATATGTAATTCAAATGAACACCCAAAACCCACAAAAGACATAGAGGAAGACATTCAATGAAAAACCTATTCTACCTTGACTAAATAGCTAAAATAATGACATTCCACAATATGACAACTGTGCATTTTCTTGACTGCAGAGATATAATAATCTCTGTCTGACCACACTAACAGGATTTGTGCTTATATTCCTATCTGAAAGACAGGACAATTATTTTGTAATTCATACTACATACCTTGTAATCCTTGGATCGGCAGCAGCCAAGATGAGAATGATCTGTAAAAGAATATAAAAAAAGTATTTATAGAGTATAAATACATCAATCAAAAATGAAACAAATTTAGTTTCATCTTTTCTACCTATTATTCTGTTTCTATGATTACAATTTATACTGCAGTTTTCAAAAATATTTTTAAATCTTTTAGCAATGTTTTATAAGCAAAGATGATAAGTAACAAGTTCACATCTGAATCAGTTCACCAGTACTTAAATGACTTGACAAATACTAGTTTCTAATAGGATATGATAGGATATAAATTGCAATAATTTTTAGTTGATGATCCAACTTGCTGATATAAAATAATTTCAATTGACAAATTAGTTTTTGATAAAATTAAACTTGTATATATAAATTTGATAATTATTTTCGACCACATGCTCCTGTTCTTGGAGTCCACACTGGAGTCACATGGGAGTGATGGAAACAGGACTGTTGTTGGCAAGAGGCTGCATGCTGGAGTGCAGAGTCCTTGCAGATATAAAGATCTGGACACCATCCAGACCCCAGCACTCAGACACATTACTTCACCTTACTGAGCCTCAGAATCCTCATCTATCTGATATATCTCTTTCATAACACTGCTTTAAAGATTACATCAGATATTATAAAAAGCAATAAATGTTGGTTATTACTAACACCATCATCAACATCATTACAATTGAATTCTAAGTCAAACAAGTCTGGATTGAATTTCTGATTCCACCATTCATCAGATATATTGATTTGGCAAAGTTATATAATTATTTTGTGTTTCATTCCTCATTTCATGAGGGTAATACTTACCGCAGAGAATCATGATGATGATTAGATTATACAATTTGTGAAAGTTCCCACCAACAGTATATGTCACACAATGGATTTTAAAACTATACTAAATCTGTTCTAAGATAATGCCTACTACCTGTAGATATACATTTTGGGTTTTACTCATTATGGACAAGAATTGAATTTTAAGAATCAATTTATAAGTTTGCTACATTGACAATTAAGCAAATCAGAAACATAATTTTTAATTCTACTTCCTTCATCACATATTCTGGTTAACAGCATTTCAGCAGTTTACCTTTTGAACAATGTTGTCCAGAAAAAATATTGACTTCACATATAGAGACAGAGGACAGTCTTAGTTCATTTATTCATTTTCTTTCATGGCACAAGATGCTATTTATTTTCTAAGTATTCTGAGCCATTGTAGAGGATAACTGAAACATTCATTTCTATCATACAAGGTCAACTTCTTTTAATATAAGATTTAACTTAATTCAAGTGCTTTTCAAAATTAAAAATGAATCCGAATCAATTCCTCTCCTGTGGTGTCTAATGCACAGCACAGCCACAGGAAACAGAAGGAGGGAAAGAATGACAGTAACCTACATTAAGCCTGATTCTCCAAACATGTAACTCTGAAAATTAATGTACTACTTCCTGGCAGCAAGAGTAGTAGGGAAGATATCAATATATGGAAACATTGCTTTGTGTACCAATTTCCACAAGCCTCTATAAACTTTCCCTACTTTAAAACAGGTTGGTAATTTACAAATGAAGTTGTTACTTTGATCTGTGTTTTCCCAGTTGTCACATTTAATAACCCTTTCCAACAATTAGGCACTGATTCTAAATTATCACTTAATGCAGGAGATAAAGGATAAGAGTCATTGCAAATGGTCACAATGTGCTGATAATTTATTCTGGTTAAGTTGCAAAAGTTGAACAACAGCTGCACAAAAGAACAGGATAAAACAGAGTGATGCAAGCAATTAATGCTTTTAAACAATCTATTCAGAGAGAAATCAAGGTTGAATCAATCAAGAAAAATTTACTAGAGGAGAAAGCTGAGCTTGACTTTAATGATTGGATCACACTTAAGACAATTGTAAAGAAAAGGAATTATAAGTTATAGAGAAAAGGAAGAGTTCAGATCATTTGTGTATAATAGTATCTAAAATTCATGAAGTTACTATAATTAACCATTAAAATACAAGTACTATACAGACTAAAGAATAGCAGAAAATACATACTCAATACATACAACTTATTTGATTATTCAATAACCTCACGAAATGGGACATGTGGACTGAATGTTTGTGTCCTCTCAACATTCAAATATTGAAGCCTTAATCTCCAAAATGATGAAATTTGGAGATGGAAATTTGGGGAGGCAATTTGAGTTAGATAAGGTCATGATGGTAAGACCCTCATGGTGGAAGCAGAGCCCTTAAAAGACACATAAGAGATTGAGATCCAGTATTCCCCTCCTTCCTATTCTTTTTCCCTGTCAAGTTCTCCACGTACATACAAAGAGCAGATCAACTGAACATACAGTCAGATGGGGACACCCTCAGTATTTAATATATACTCAGGGCCACAGTATTTTGTTATAACACCTCAAGTAGACTAATACAACTTCCATACCAATAAGTGGGATGTGGCTGAAATGAATACCTAAGTGACCTTGGAATTGTGTAGTAAAGCCTAGAAGAGTTTTGAGGTACCTGATAAAAATATGAACATTCAGGGAAATTACGAAGAGAGTTCAGAAATAAGAAACATGTTACTGGAAACTGGACAAAAGGTAGTCCTTGTTATCATGTTGAAAAGAACTTGATTGAACTGTAGTCAGGCAGTCTGGAAAATGCAAAACTGGGAAGGGATGAAACTGGATATACCAAGTTCTCAAATACTAACGTTTTGTTCAGTATTATAATGATGAGGGGAAAAAATTGACTTCTGGTCAGCATTACTACCTGTCGAGTCTGGATATTCTCTCCACACCTGCATGGCTCTTCTCAGGGTTCTTCCCACATCCCATAAATGTGCATGTTAGATTAACTGACATGTTGATATTATCCTAATCTGAGTGAGAGTAGGAATGAATGGTCCCACAATGGAATGGTAACCTGTCCAGGGATGGTTTCCACTTTGTGCCCTGAACTACTGGACAGGTTCCCTAAAGCAGGTAGGAGGAGTGAATGATTGAATACAAATTATTGTTTAATAGTAGAAGAGTTTTAGATCTTTATTTAGAAGATTGGTGATTTTTTTCTGACAAGTAAAATGCCATAGTGACTTAATTCTTGTTTATATCAATTAACTTCTGGTAAAATTAGTTTCATTATATGTTGTTTCTCTTTAAAAGTCAGTTTCCAAGTTTCTACACATAGTGTTAAAAGTGTTAAATGAACAATTACTGTACTTAACTGATGAGATTTCTAAGCAAAGTATTACATGAGCATCTTGGTTCCCCCTAACTGCTTATAATAAAATGTAAAAGAGAAAGTATAAATTAAAGAATTATTAAACAAAAAGGAATCAGAACTTGAAATCTGGGAAATTCTCAAGCTATTTGTGTTCCAAAAAAAAAGCATATTCTGATGACATCACCACTGATATGGCAGGTCTATTAGTAATAGCTTGTAAGAGTACATGAGCAGAAAACACTGACATTTAAAGTGAAGGAGAAAGAGATGAGAAAAAATGAAAGGCTGTTGGCAGAAGGATGACAAAACAGCTGTAAAAATGCACTATTCTTCAAGGGATAAATATCATCCTGAAACCATTTCAGAGATCATCAGAGCTATGGCTGTTTCAAAGGGCCAGATGGTCTGTGGGACTACCCCAACTGGTAGGCTTGGAATAAAAGAGTGTTATCAGCAACCTTAGGGTATAATGGACTTTAGCTACACATGAGCTTGCTACTAATCTCTATTATTTTTTTTCCAACTTCTCCCTTTTGAAATGGGAATTTCTATTCTATGCCTATCTTTCAATGTATTTTGGAAATACATAACTTGTCTGCATGCAGGTAGAGTGAAATTATGCCTCAGGATGAATAAAGCCTCAAGTATTATCCATATCTGATTTAGATGATATAGTACATGAAAGTTCAGACCACGTGTTAGAGTTGATATTGGAATGAATTAAAGCTTTTGGATCAAATGAACATAATTTACAAATGAAAAGGTAATTTTAAGGTAACAGGTAGAAAACTATGGACTAAAGTTTAGGTTTAGCCCAACTGATGTTGAAACTCTCTCAGTCAAATGGGATTTGTAAATATGAACTGTGGGAGGTAATTTGGGTTAGATGAAGATGATGGTGGGGAGGGGCTCCTCAAGGTGGAATCAGCATTCTTACATAAAGAGTCTGTCAGAGAATTCTTTGATAAGTTCAGGGCTACTTCCATAAATGAAAGTCAGTGGAAGATTTCCTCATTATAAAACAAAGCACATAGAATAATAAAATCATCTTTAGTCTCAAAAATGACATCAGAGTTTGGATGGGTTTACCAAATGGATGCGCTCTATAATCAAATCAATCAAATACTGACTAACAGAACTGGTTAAAACAAAATGTGCCAGGCAGCCATCAGCATAGTTCCTTAGCAACCATCTAATAAGGAAGCTAAAATTCACTTTGGTTAACTCATACGTGGAGTAGTCTGATTACTCAGAGCTGTATTCTTTCTCTCTGCACAGTGGACTTTCACTCCAGACTAATATATGAATTAGTCCTAAAAAGTCAATCCTGACTTTAAGCAAGAAAGATGTAAAGGAGCTTTAATCTAAAACTCAGACTCTCTGTTTCAACTCATCTTTCTATCAAAACAATTCTTGGGTCCCAATGCAGTCAATACTCCCTATGAGACAAGCTCTATTTTGTCAACCTGTATAGTTTCCTGCTTTGAAGGATATCATTCTATTTCTATTTCAGAACTTCAAGGAACTGAACCCATTCTGGTCATGCAGCTATTCTTGCAAAACTCTCCAGATGCTGTATGTGCATACCTGCCTAAGCCCTGAAAGAGCACTGCCCCTGAGTCCCTCATCAAGCACTCAACCTACTGCTCTTCCATTGCCCATGTAACAGTCTATGACTGACCTTGATTTCTCATGTGTCTTCATGGAGCATAAGGTCAGTGGTTTTATGAGTCCTTGTAACTGGAAGCAAAGATAGTATGTCCAACTTTATAAAATACAACCAGGGTTTAATATCTCTCAGGGAATCTGGCTTTCTAAAAATATAAGGCAGAAGAAAAATGTTTTCTCTCTTTTGCTCACTTGTGTTCACCTGAAACTACTTACTCCAGTCTCTAATAACTTTATTTTTCTTATTTCTGTGGATGTCAAAATTTCAACCACAAAATTCTCAGACTTTTTCCCCTCACTTTTTTCTTTCTTTCTTTTTTTTTGAGACTAGGTCTCGCTATTTTTGCCCATGGAACCCCAGGCTCTCGTTGCCTGGGGTACCACAGACTCAAGCAATCCCCAGCTCAGCTTCCCAGGTAGCTGGGAGTACAGGCATGCACAATCACGCCCAACTGTTTTTTTGGGATCAGGTCTCGCTACAGGCCCCAGGCAGGACTCAAACCGCGATCCCTAGTCCCAGCCGCTTCATAGACTGAAGCTAATAGGCACGAGCCACCGTGCCTGGCTCTCACTTTTCTCTTGTTTGAAGTTTAGCAACCCGCAGGTATTCTGTTTATGAGTGACCTGAGAGAAACGACCATTAAAAAAGATACAGAAATAACTGATCAGCCACATGAAAAAAGTAAATGCCATTCATCATTAGGGGAATACAAATTCAAGTCACAATGACACAGGACTCAACACACGCAAAAATGGTAATATGGAAATATAATATCGAGTGTCCTTACGGAAGAAAATGGAAACCTTATAATCTGCAAGTACAAATGTAAAGTGCTATCATCACATTACAAAACAGTTGGTAATTCCTTTAAAAAATTACATTTGTCATATGAACCAACAATCTGACTCATAGCTCTTCAAGAAAAATTAAAACAGATAACTATACAAAGATTTCAATATCAAAGTTCACAGCCTCTTTATTCATTACAAGCATAAAGAGGAATAACCCAAGGATTCAGAAACATAGATTTATGTGTGTGGCCCCTGTTCTGTTAAATAGACTTTACCTTGTCTCTAAGACACCACTTCTGCCATGTTGAGACTTCTAGGTGAAAATGAAACAACCTCACTCAGCCAATGATGACTGATCTTAGGTTGCTGATGATGACAGCACGATACCACCCTATAGAGCTCTATCTAAAGACTTTGATAACTAATCACAAACAATGAACGAACTGGGGCCCATTTAAAGTGTCAGTACAAGTGACCAAACTCCTGGCCTGATCATTTAAAACTTTCCTAAGCCCTGACCTACATACAAAGCTTGGGACTGTACATTAGTCATGTGCCCAAATTATGATTTCTATTCTTGAATAAATACCTTCCTGGATATAGTGCAGTCTGATCATTTGTCAGGTTAACAACTGCAAGTAAATAGAAACTCTTTGGGATAGTGAAAATATTCTAAAGTGAACTGTGAGCAATTTTCAATGAACCTTTTCTAAAAAAGACTAAATGCAAATTTATTAAAAATTATTTACTATACACTAAAATAGGCAAATTTTATGGTATATGAATTAAAATACATAGCTGTTAAAATGTTTAATATAGAATAGAGAAATAAGCTAAAATGACACTGTTCAGCTGCTTTTTGCTTTATAATACAAAGAGGTACACATTTAAATGAAAACTGAAAAAATATTTTGCCATTAAATATACACATATTCTTATTGCCACCTACTCAAAATATGACATATTAGAATTTAGAAAGCTATTTCCAATTTATTTTACTAAACAATAATCATCAAGGGGATTAGGAGTTCATAAAAGATTACTGGTCTATCTAGAAATAAAACTCATAAAAGAATCTTCATATGAAGAAGATAAGGTATTTGCGCCAAGGAAATAGAGACTCTAACATCTTTCCTGAATCCTAAAGCAAATAAAAAAAGAGGTGAGAACGATACCCTTGATTTCCTCTTCAAAATACACAAAGAATGGGATAAAGCTTCTAAACATTCTTGCAGGATGAAGACACTGCAATTTTTCATATGTACTGCATGCACAGTTAAAACACTAGATCATGGAAATTCCAGATAAAGAAAATGTGCTATAAAGAAAAATAATGGCTGAGTGAAAGAAGAGAAGGCAGAAGAGCAATGGGGAAGAAAGCAATTTAGGGTTAGAAGTCCAGGGCCCTAGACCAGCAGGGCTATTTTATAACTCTCCAACAAGTCACTACCCTTCTCTAAGTCTCTGTCATTGTTCTTAATCAAATGTGGTTAAACCCATCTTCATATGAGTATGCTGTGGATCAAATCAGTAAAAGGTACTAAAAATGGTATCCTATAAAAACTTAAGAATTATTAGGCAAATTATGGAAAGATGTGGGGGGGACCCTTAAACTACTGAAAGTGGAAACACCATTCAATCTAGCAATCCCACTTCTAGGAATCTACCCAAAGCTTACAAACACTCAAATTCAAAAGGATACTTGTACATGGATGTTTACTGCAGCACTATTTATAAGAGCCAGAATATGGAAGCAACCCAAATGCCACAAAAGACATGAATGGGTCAGAAAGTTGTGGTATATGTACACAATGGAATATTATTCATCACTCAAAACAGACAAACTTATGCCATTCATAGTAACATGGATGGAGCTAGAAGGGATCATGTTAGTGGAAATAAGCCAGAAAGAAAAAGAGAAATAAATACTGGGTGGTCTCACTGATATGAGGGATATAGGGAAAACAAACAAATGGACAATAAAAATTTAAAACTGTCAGATATCAAGAGAGGGGGAGGAGGGAAAAAGTGGGGGAGATATGGGCACAAAGATTAAGATGATTCATGAGTGTTAAGGTGGTGGGAGAACCTTGGGGTAGAAAATGATGTTTTATATATATATATATATATATATATATAGAGAGAGAGAGAGAGAGAGAGAGAGAGAATATATGAACAATCAATTAAAAAATAATTTTTTAATAAAGCAAATTTTGAAAAGATATATATTAGAACTATTAGTCAAGATATGTGGCAAAAAAAAAACTTTAAGAAATATTTCTATTAAAGACAGTCACAAGTAAAAATTCACCATATTTAAGAGACTTTGTGATAAAAAAAAAATCCCATATATATTTACATTGAAGTAGAAAGTCAAATAAAAGTTTTTTTCAAAAACACACACTGGTAAATATCACAGTAATAAAATATTTTTCAGACAAGAATGATACATATACACAAAAAAGATTTAAAGTTGAGAAGTAACATATTATATAAACTCAAAGAATCTATCATTGCAAAAAAAAAGAAATAGTACCTTTAGGGTGTAGTAAACTAGAGGACACCATCATAATCAAATGAAAAAGTTCATATTCCTTACCTCCTGAGATGATGCTAAGAACAACAAAGCATTCTTTGTTAATATTAATAACCTACACTAATCGAGAGAGCAGGTAAAACAAACCCAAATTGAGGAACATTCTATCAAATGAGTGTTCTACATTCTTAAAAATCATCAATGTCATTAAACATCTTTCTTTGAGTCCATGGGACTGATTGACATTTAAAAAAAGAGAGAGACAGGTACAGCAACCGAAGACTAGGCACTATGTGGAATTTCTTTAGCTGTAAAGGTATTTTTAGGATAAGTGGCAAAATCTGATTTATATTTATGAGTTTATTAATATTATATCATTGCTAATTTTCTTCTCTGATAATTGCATTCCAAATGATAAATTCTATCAATCTGTCATAACAAAATGCCAGTGACTTAAAGGTTTAAACAATAGACATTTATTTCGCATACTGCTGGCACTGGAAATTCAAAATATAGAAGCCAGATCTGGTAAGAGCTCTCATTTTAGGCTAAAGACAGCTGACTCTGACTATGTTTTCACATGGCAGAGAGTAATGAGGATCCTACTCTAACATCCTTATCTGAACCTAATTACCTCCCAAAGGTGCCATTCTCCATCATAAGAGGTTTAGGGATCTAACATGAAGTCTAGAGGGACACAATTTAATTCATAGCAATGTTCTTGTTACAAGTTTATATACAGATATACAGAGATAGAGGCAGTGAGGGGGAAGAAAAAAATAGGGAGACAGAAAAGCAAATATTAATATACAAATTAGTATTTGTAGATTGTGTGTGAAAAGGAAATCTTTGCACTATTTCAACTTCTCTGCATTTGAAATGTCAAAATATTTAACACTGTTAACTTCTCTCTACCTCTACGTAGGTAACTAATGCCTTCAATTACTAGTTACTAGAAACTACAACAGCTCTGTTGGTAAATATACAGTAATTGCCAAGAGAAATCAGATGGGTAAGTATACACTAAAAACACCTTCTGAAGAAGTATCTATATTGAAGTTATTTTTTATTTTCTTGTTATTAATTTTTCTTCCATTTCTATAACTTTGTTCTAAAAAGGGAAGCAAAATAGAACACCTCTTTCTAATTTCTCATAATCTATTGTGGCTATAGAAAGGATATTGATTAGTACATCTATATCCCTATTAGTGCTAAAAGGGAAAAACAAATGAGCACAAACTCCACATGGTCCCAGAGAAGAATGTGACTTTTTACTATTAAAAAAAATTACATACTACAGTTTAGAAATAGTGTTCAATACATGTTATGACTGTATTTTTACATTCTCATTTGCTTTATTTTATGCTTTTTCCAGTGTTTAGTATATTAACTTAAAGGCAAATACTTGCTGAATACAAGGTGAATACTTGCTGAACTGCCCACCAATGTCTAAAACAGTAACATCAAATACCCCTAATTACACCATACTGTTCAATTTATTTCATAAAAAATCATTTTCACATTGAATTAAACTTTCTAAACATGAGGACTTGACTGAAGATGAAAAACAGTGCTATAAAACCTATAGGACATTATTTTTTAAAAAAATATATACAATAAGTACTACTATGACAGCAGATATTTACAGTGTGCTTCCTGTGATAGGGCACTGTACACAGAAACATGATATTTTTATTCTTTAGTTAATAAACTGATTGTCAATATAGTTAAAAGGATTTATTAAAAAATACCCAATTTATAAATAAGTGGTATGAAAGTATTCAAACAAGTATGTAAATGTATGTACAAAACCCATAACCTTGAACTTGTTTTGCTATGGTTATTTCCCAACTTCTATTCAACAGGTAGGAATGTATTTCACTTTCTGGGATACCTACCATCCTTTTGTTTTCTTTTCCAAGGAAATTGATATTTTTGTAGAGTTCACTTTTTTCCTAAATCTTATTTCTCTTCTACTTGAAATATTTCTATATTTTTGTCTTCTATTTCACTTATTCTTTTCCTGTGCAAACTTAAACCTACCTACTATATGCTTTCTGTGTTTGATTTCATTTCATTCAACATCTTTGGGGTTTTTGTATAGCTTTAGTTTCTTTAATGAAGCACTCCTTCAGCTCCTAAAATCTTTTTTTCTCTTCTGTGATTCCAAAGTTGCTTTGGTATTTGAGATTCTCAGATTTAATATTGAGTTATTTCATGACAACTATTTTAAAATCTTTGTCTGAAAGATCCTTAAATTCTGCATCTTTTGGATTGCTCTTGAAAATTATTCTTCTTTTTTCTGTTTTGATATCTTGTGTTCCCTGGTTCCTTGTTTCCTAAACTAAATTGCCTAATTTAGTCTTTCCAATTGAGGTGTTATAACTTTAGTTGCATTTGCTAAAATCATTTACCTTGCTGGCAGGTGGGGGTGGAGGTAGGGGATGGGGGAATGTAAATCTGAAGACCTTGGCCTCAGAGACTGCCTAACACAGGCAGAGTCCTATACTGTCTCTTTTTTCCCCTTGGGCCAGATTAGACACTGACCCCTGCACCAAGATACTGTTTCAGTCCCTGCCTCTGTCAACTTCTCTGCATGGTTGCAATAGCTCTCTCTCCAAACTAACAACTTCTCAATCCCCAGAAGGGGTAAGTGACTCATCTATACTACTGAATTAAGATTCTCTATGACTTAATAATAGGCCCCACACCCCCATGTATGCATAGGTCTGCATTTCCTTTTAGTGGGGAGATCCTGCACACATGATCTGTATGCCACACAAACCATGTGCAATTCCCAGCTTGCTCAACTACTAGAATATCCACTACACAGATGGAGGATCACAATTCTTTTTCACCACTCCCTGTCCTACTACCACAGCAAGGTACAAACCACAGAAAATATCTGTGGGTCATGAAGTAGACAATGACCTGTGAGATTTAGACTGAGTAATAGTCTTTTGGTTGTGTACAGGGAAGAGGTTTATCAGCCTCCTGTTTAGCTCTGTTAAGACCATTATTATTTTTAGAGACTACCTATTATTCCACAAATTGTACAAAGTGGCACACTAAACCAGTAACACCAATACATAAAAGAGTCTAATCTTGTTAATGATTGTACCCAAGGCAACCAAAGCAACAAAGAGAGATAACTTGCATATAACTCACCATTGTGCATCCTGGTCCATCCATCTCTTTCACAGTCTCTACCAGAAGAGCCATATAAAGTATCAGCCCTGGGACTTGGGGGATCAACCTATAAGAAGGGTTCCAAAGTGAAAAAACAACTTAAATGTCCTTTCAACCTCACTGCATTAGATAATGAACCATAGTATATAACTACATTCATAAGATTAACATGATAGTGCCTACAAGGTTCATGTATATTACAAAGTCAGAGCTTAGTCAAGTACTTTACTATTTGTTTGTTATAACAGACACTGTCTCAAGAAGACAAGCAGATGACCAACAAGCCCATGCAAAGGTGCTCAGCATCATTAGTCATTAGGAAGTTACAAATCAAAATTACAATGAGATGGAATTTCACACCCACCAGCATGGTCATAATAAAAATAAAACAAAACAAAATGGAACATAAAAATTATTAGTGGAAATGTGACTAAATTTGAACCTTTATACATTTCTGGTAGGAACAGAAAATGGAACAATTATTACAGAAAACAGTTTGGCAACTCAACATGTCAAAAACAGAATTACCATATGGCCCAACAATTCCATTGATAAAAATTATGAATTTAAACATGTTTCAAACTAAAACTTCTGTACAATGTTCCTAGAAGCACTATTCAGATAACAAAAAGGAGAAACAATCCAAATATCCACCAACAGATGAGTGGATAAGTAAACTCTTATAGACAGCCATACTGTTCATCCATAGAAAGAATCAAGTACTGATAGAAGCTACAACATGGATGAAACACAAACACTGTGCTAAATGAAAAAAAGCCAGATACAGAAGATCAAATAATAGATGATTTTATATAAAGGGCAGAAGAGGGAAATTCTGGAACTACAGTTGCACAATGATATGAATATATTTTATGCTACTGCATAATATACTTCAAAATGATTGAGATAGTAAATCTTGTGCTATGTGTATCTTGCAATGGGGGGGATACATTCTGTACAAATTAAACAAAAAAATGGTTTTTAAGTCTTTTAGGATGGCAATGCAGACTAGTTGGGAAAGTGCTAGCTGATGTAAAACTACTGGATATTCTTTAAGATTACTTCTCATATAATGCACAAAAAACGAGAATGTCTGAGTAGTGTTTTTTGCAAATGCATGTATCAAATTAACATTTTATTTAGTCACCAATATGTTAAGTGCTTTTAAAATCATAAACAGATATAGGGAAAGGAGGAAAACATCTACATGCTTACAAATACAACTGGAAAAATACTGATCGTAAGCATCTTTTTTTTTAGACTTAGAATTCATTTTCTTCAGTTAATGGAAAGATGAGAGGGTTTTAAACAAAAATGTCAAATTTCATATGAAACAGTTTATTTTGAAAATTATTCATTTTTAATCTATTTTGATCAGTGATGTGAAATCAATGACACAGTAAGCATTTTAAGAGCAATTATTTTCCTAAACAATTTTAAGCGGTTAACCCCCCCCAAAATATTCCTGCTTACATTTGTACACAGACACTAATTAAAGTACTACTAACTCCTGCAGAGTAGAATTTAGTGTATCCTTTCTATTTTAGTGAACTTGTGATTGTGGGCAAGCATACAGTGAAAGACATCTGAAAACTGTCTTAATACAAGTAGCAACAAAAAAAGTGACCAGAACCTATAAACAAACACTACACAAATAAGACAAATATAACCACAATAATTTAAATAAACTATTACCATTAAAAAGTATCCATTATATTATAAATTTTCTGTTACAATTAAAAAATCTATTTTGGTAAAATAACAAATGACTTATGTAGTCAAATGATGGAACAGAATATTGCTTAAAGCACATTTTTTTAATATAGTATACAGAAAATTTGAACTTTCAGGTATAAGTTCAAAATTCTCTAGACTCAGAGAGGTATACTGACATGTTTATGATTATATTTACATTTTAGATTTTGGCAAAAATGAATTAGAGATATTAAAATCAGAAAGAGATTTATTTATATAACAATTGTTTTATTTCTAATGGTACTTGAATCTTAATAGTTAGTATTATAGATACTTACTAATAATATATATTAATTTGCAAATTTTTAAGGTAAAATTTACTCATAAAATTTCAAGAAACCATAAAGATTTTGAGAAAGTTCTACACTGAATATTCTAATTTAAGCCCTTAAAATTAGTCAGAATCTACTTGATTAACATACTTAAACCATGCTGTGTTCTATACTTAAACCATATTAAAAGCAGGTTTCTGAATACAAAGAGTAGAACTAGGTTACCCGTAAGTTAACTCTCTTCACTTTCAAAAGCCTTCCCATTCTCATCAAATAATGATTCGCTTCAAAGATCCGTCATGTAAGATTTACCCAAGAGACATAATTTCAAGGAAACCTACTTTCCATTATAATTTTTAAAAAGGGTAGGAGAGGAAGAATCTTTTCATAAAGAAAACTTGGCCCTCTTAAAACCTTAAAACCATATTCCCCATTATTAGTACTAGTCAATTACATCTAAGTTCAATTTATGATGTTATTATGCTGTCCACTGTATAAGAAGAAATGAAATGGGTACTTAGAAATGTTAACATACCATTCATCATGGAGCTTGATCTCCATCAAGTTTTAAGATTGAAAGAAGAATGCCTCTTTTATTCTAAGTTAAATTTCCATTTTAAATTACAAGTGAACAGAAAGTTGAAGAAAGATAATCATTAACATACACTAAAAGTAGAAAAATTTCAGAGTACTTTAATGAAAGAACAAATTAGATCCATTTGGGATGAAACTGTTTAAGAGAATACGTACATGTCTAATCACAAATGGAGGTTTATCTGTTTCCTTTTTGAATTCATAGGGTCCCAGATTTAAATGGGCCAGCCGCCGTCTAGTGTCTTCTGAGAGTTCACACATGCGTCTTTTTGTGTAGGGAGATGGAGAGTGTGATTTTGACGAAATTGTAGGCTGTTCGTAGTTTTTTGTATTTATGCAATATTTATTTCTTTCAGGTGACTTGGATTTTTTCTTTTGTGTTCTTGATGTTCTGCTTTGCAGTCTGCTGTGTGGTTTTTCAACTGGAGCCGTATGGTAAAGAAATTTATCCTAAATTGAAAGATAAAAATTAATTTGGCCAAAGCACTATTTTTTAAAAAGTTACAGAAAATTTTATAGAGTAATTTAAGATACAGATAATCTATCAAGAAAGTCAATAAGAATGTGCTTTCCTATCTGTGTAGATGTATAAATCCAGGGGAAAGTCAAACCCTTATTTTCATATATAATCCCTAGGCTAATAATTAATAAATTATATTGCATAGAACTTACCAAGTCTAATACGTTTTTATGGAAATTAAAGTCCAATATTTGATAATGATTTGAACAACATAAGAAACAAAGTCAGAAATGGTTTTCAGTCTACTAAATCTTAGTATAAATATTGATTTATCAATTATAATTAACTATTCCCAAATAATTGACTACATTAATTTAAAAGGACTTTGGTAATAGTAGTAACCCACACATGTTTAGTAAGCTGATGATATAACAGTTAGGAAGGAAACCACTGAAATACTCCTGATTTATACTTTTATGACTATATACATAGGTAAAATGTGAAAATATGAAAAACAACTTTATCACATTTTTTCATGAAAATGTTGTTTGGATAATACAAGTTGATGAAAATTTTAAGATCTCTTCCAAATTCTAACTTGCTAACTCAGTGACAAATAATCACAGTCTCCTAATTTTTGTTCCACACTTCCATGAAATAAAAATGTAGAAAACAGTTTAGTGACTCAGCACTCATTTCTAGTGAAACTATGCAGCAATCTAAATTTTTTTAAAAATTGATATTTCTAAGTTTTTTGGCATTGCTAAGACAAAATTTTAGTTAGAGTGCTTATTTAAATGCCTTCAAATTTGGGTTGCAAGACAATAATAGTACCACTTCATATACTAGCTAGAATTAAAAAACTGCTAATATTAGGAAATATGGACAAGTGAGAATCCTTGAATGTTTTCCTAACTCTAATATTTTAATAAAGCCACCAATCCTACTCCCTCTCTACATTCTTAGCTCCTTCTCCATATCATAAGGAGTACTTATTTGAATTAATTAAATATAAATGTGTAATAGAAAGAAGGGGAAAATATTTATTTTAAATAGGTAAGTAGAGAATTAGAAAAATAAGTCTCTGAGTTTTAGTCATTATTAACTTCTACTTATTTCATTATTTTCCTTTCTTCTATAGTTCTTGATATACTCCTGGATATTTCCCACATTGCTTTGTTCAATGACTTAAAAAATTCAGAATTTTTCTGTCTCATTAATTCACGTTTATAATATCACACTGGTATACAAAGGCAAAAATGTTTTTAACAATTTACAGACGTGCATAGTGCTCATCTCAAAAACAAGTCAGTAATAAAGCTGTTATTTTGCAAGCATGCTACTAATATTCTAATCACTATGATTCAGCTTATATTTAGACCAATAACTACAGTCAAGCTCTGGACTACAAAATAAAAATGATCCCCTCAATAATTTTTAACTGTTTTATATTAATTCACAGTTATTGACCTCAATATATTTGCTCTAAAATCAAATAAATGCAGTAAATTTGTATCTCACTCTTTCCATGATAGGTCCAGATCCACTCTACTTCAGTCCTTTGAGATACACATGTGTGTATACATACATGTATGTATGCATATATACACACACATGTACACACACACATTACTGACTCTTCATCACAGTCTGATCATCGCTACCTGGTTACCTACCTAACCTTAGGAGAAGGCAACAAAGAAAGCCTGGTGATTTACACTGAGTCAGGATGGAATATTTCTGATATCTCAGTTTAACAAAGGCAGTTTCTACCTAAATAAATGTATTTAGACTGGAATGTGTAAGTCTTCTTTGTTCTAACAGTGACAGTATGGCTACCAGCTGAGTAAAATTCCTTTAAAGAGTTAAGAGACACAAAGAAACCATACTTTAGACACACCAATGTCCTAGCTTTAGAAGCTCTGTTCATGTTTGCTGAAAGAGGATCTTCTGACCTTTTTGCAGCAATCTATAACCTCTCTAAAGATTTACAGAAATCTCTGATGTAGTTTTCTGCAGTATTTCTTTATTTCAATTTTTTTCTGGCAGTTTAACATTAAAGAAGAGAGAAAAAAAAAACAAACTATGAACTTAAAAAATCATGGTACATTCTATTAGGTGCACCAAACTTCTTACTCTCACATATACTAAAATGTACGATAATGTTTTACTTAAACTAAAGATCGAAGAGAAAAGAACTGAAGTCAAAATAAAAGAATAATACTTATTAAATGCTCATACCTGTGAATAAATAAAGCATTAAATACATTAATAAAAGATTTTGACCTGAGTGCGGCATTTCCTTGAACTTATCAAACATTCAGTAATCACTGAGGTTGTAGAAAATTCCAGCTTTGGAGCAATTCCCTGAGGGGAGGGAAAGAATTATCAGATGCTTCAATTTAAAAAATATACATATATATAAAAATTAATAGAAAAAATACACCTACAGTAAAAAACACTAATCAAGGCTACTTGATTTACTTGTCAGTTTGAATTTCTTAGTAAAAATCAGACAGCACTATAATGCTAAAAGTTAAGAACATTTCACTGCAGATGATTCTGATAGGGTGTGCCCCCCCCCCCCACTGTCTCCTGTTTGGGATTGCAGGTTTCAAGGACAGGTAATGTTAAAATGGG
>PVHY01002225.1:0-132421 GCA_004024945.1 Uropsilus gracilis | reverse complement strand
GGGGGGTGAATCCCGGTATTACAAAGATATGAAATGTATATATATATAAACTATTTGATTATAAAAAAATAAAAAAAAGTCAAAAAAAAAAAAGAATACATAAAGTCAGAGGCTAGATTCAACAGGAAAAGAATTAATGTTCCTTTTTCTAATCTTTCCTTTTCCCTGCACTGCCTCCTGTCTGCAGAATCTAAAAGAAAACCAACTGGCAAGGAATACATAGTGCAGACTCTCAGTTCTAGTTTACATAAAAAACAGTAACGGAGGATAGATTTAACGGAGAGAAAATGGCTCATAAAATTACTTTTAAAAATTCATTTTTCTTTAGTTAGAAACTCAAATAATGGTGGATCAATTTCAATTATACTTTCAAAGAAGAATTAAATTCTTAATATGAATGCTTATTTATCTATAGTCACAAAGGAAGCACTACCTGGTTCACTTATCCCGTCTGTTTTACTTGGGTTTTGTTGTTGTTTTTTTACTATATACCAAATTTCTCTAGCTTGAAGATTATGAATTTCTCCTTTGGAAAGATCTTCATGTCTCAAAAACGTATTCCCTCTAGTGTCTAATTTTATGGAATACAGAATATCAGAGTGCAACTTAACTACTAAAACTCAAGTTACCAAACTAGAAATGCCATAGACTAACTCAAGGGAAGTCAAAATTGAAGTAAAATTAATACTTCTGACCTCATTCAAAACTTTCTCTTAGACTGCTAAGGATGAAAAGTAAAAATATACTGATGTTGAAATACAGCCTCTCCTTCTGAAGAAAAGGGAAGAAATACCTTTTGTTATAACTTTTCATTTTCTCCTACATGGTAGAGAAAAACAACAGTTATAAACTGGGTATGGAACAAAAGAAACCTTTGCCATTTTCTAAATTTTCTGGGTAAATGACCATTAAAATAGGGAAAAATAAGGAAAGCAATTATTTCACCTTGAAAATGATTTTTTGGCAGGTATAAAATTAAGAACACCAGCCTGGTAATTTTCATTGCCTACTTTAGTCCTGGTTACTTTAGTCCTGGTTCTGCCAGTAAAGACAGACTAGTCACAAGAAGCTCTTTGAACATCAGGCTGTGAAAAAGAAAAAGGGGCAATGATTTCTAAGACTTTTCAGTTATAATAGACTTATTGAAAAAGCTATTCTAAAACATTCTTATTTTTGTTTTTTCTTTTAGAAATAGGAGTTTGGAAAGATGAAGAAGGGAAGAACTGTAACACCTGATTCTTTCCCCTCTTCCTTCTACTTCTTCCTTCTCCTCCTCTTCCTCTTCTTGTTCTACTTCTTCCTTCCTTCCTTTTCTTTTTGTATTCCTCCACTTCCTCTTTCTTCTTTTTCTACTTCTCTTTTTCTCTCCTTCTGCCTTTATCACTAGCCTTCTTTCTTACTGATTTTCAGTGGACAATGGAGCTCAGTCTGTCACACTGTAGAGTCAGATCTTGGTTTAAATTGTAATTCTGCTTTAAAGCTGTAATTTGCAATCACATGTTTTCTCTGATTCAAATTATCTCATTTATAAAAGAGGGATAATAAAACCTGTCCCAAATCTCTTGAAGAAGTACAAGATGATAAAGGGGAGGACATCAGCATGCCAATAAGTTTAATAAAATAGATAAAATGGTTAAAAGCAAGAGCTACTAGTCTTGCTTGTATCTCTGGCATCTTGCTCTGCCATGCTTGCATTCAGTCAGAATGCAGACCAAAGGGGGCAGAGTTTCTTCTACATGTGCATGACCTTAGTTTATGTTTACAGCTGCATGTGCACATATGTGTGCAGAGATGTGCTTAAGTAGAGAGTGAATAAGATGACTTTTGTATTCTATTGCCTTTTATCTGCTAATACGTATAATTTCAATGATAAAATTAAACTTTCTTGTATGCAGAGAAAAGGAGAGACCCAAGTTACTCTAAAAGTGAGGCTTACAATTCATATACTTTATTTTTATAAAGAGAGAAAAATAAATTATTGGCATTTTGTTGAAAGGTGAGATTGTGGAAGAAATTATGCTAATTTAGGAGTAAAAGGCTGGCTCTACCTTTTCCAAGTCAGGTCTTCAAACAACCCAAAATAATATGATGACTTAGTGATTTTCTATTGTAACCTCACTGTAAGTTAGATTCTTTTTAAAAATATATCCAATAATAGGATTTAAAGTTTGGGAAACCAAGACCAAAAATGGTTAAATTTCTTATCCCAGGACACTAGTGTGTACAGATAACAGTAAGAATGGAAAGTCCCTCTGAGTTTATTTTTCGAATTCCAGTGCTTCTTGCCTGTGAAAGGGCCTTCTTGTTTATCTCTACCACCTCTGGGGTAGGCACCCGTGAACAGTTGCATAGTCCTAAATTTTTCAGGGAAGCAGATGGTGGCCACACAAATCTGAGGCTTCTGGTCAACCCCTTTGCCATGCTGATAAAACAGGTGCTTGTATCTGAACTTGCTGTGCTGATAACAGCTCTGCCCCCTTGTTTTCTCTTTAAGTGCCTCTTTCCTCTCCCCGCCCCCATTTATTCTGAATCCTTCAGCAGCAGCTCAGCCCAGCAAGCTTGACAGGACCTGTCTTCCTCGACTGTTAATTTCACAGCCGGATGAGTAGAAAGGTAATTTATATGGGTCAGTCAGATTTAAAATGCTGCTGTGTCTCCTGACGAGGTGGAATGAGAGGATTTAAAAGAATTACTAGTGTGGTCCAGAGCGGCAGTGTGTGGTCTCTTCGACACAGTCCTATACCTTTTCCATTTGGTAAATGCCCCACGTGGCCTTCACATGTTGACTGTGGATTACAACCAAGATGAGAAGCAAGCCACTGGGGGAAGATTTTTGTTTTCATTTATTTTTAATTAATTGCAAGCTTCCTCTTTCATTTGGCTTGCCACGCTCTGCAGATCCTGGTGACACAGGAGCTCTGCCAGCATTAGAAGCCACTGTGCCGAACTGTGAGAGGCTTAAAAGTACCAGCCAGCTGCTTTGCACTCAATCCTCAGGGAAGGTTCAAAATAAATTTGCATGTTTGGAATTCACCTTCAAAAATGATCCAACTGATGTTGCTGAATTTCATTCTTTTCCTTCCTTAATTTGCTCCTTTAATTATAAGTGTTATAATTATAAGTTTAATTATAAGTGTTACAAATCATTATTATTCAAAATAGAGTTATGGATCTTTACTGGGTGAATAGTGTGTCTAGGGCTTTAAGATGAAAGTCTATGGGGAATTTTCTTCAGGCTTTACTGAAATTCCTGCAACTAAGAGGTCTGTGTAAGGAAAGGCAATGGAAAACAAGTAGGTTTGGGGTCAATCATACTTATTTGGGGGTTAGACAGATGTGAGATGCTATTCTAGCTCTAAAGATGATTAACTGACATCGGGGCAAAATTATTTAAAGACTCCGACTTTCACTCTCTTCATAAATAAAGTGTTGATATGAAATTAAAGATACACATAAAATTTAGGTAGCATATATATATATATAGAGAGAGAGAGAGAAGTGGATAAAATGTGCATCTATATTATAGGCAAGTTCTATTAATTTGAGAAAGATATACTTTTTAATAGAAACTCTTATATATGTATATATATATGTATATATATATGCTCATTGGATCCACATTATGTATTCTACAAATGGTGATAATTTTTAATATACCTAATATAACAAGTAAACATAAACCTGAACTTTAAACATGAACTTCAACAGGAAGTTACAATTTCCTCTTCCAACAAGGTGGTCTACTACAAAAAAGGAGCTGCTCTCTTGATAAAAACTCTCTTTAAAAAATGAAAAATTATAAGAATAGAATCAAAGAAATAACAAATTTTTGGATATCTGAGTATATAGACAAGTGAGATTCTCCCTAGATATAACAACTAAAGAGAGAATGAGAAACCTGAATGGCAACTGAGGTAGACGAACCCTGCTTTTGGGAGGAACATAGGGAATACAGAAGCTGCAGCAAAGAAGATTTTTGTTTTCTCATCTCTTGGCTCATTCATCACAGATTAACCATAAATATAGATGTAGATGTCAATGTAAATGTAGATTGATCTCTGGACTCTCCATTCTATTCCACTGATTTGTGTGTCTATTTTTATTCCATGTTATTTTGAACTACAGCTTTGTACTATAGGTTGAAGTATAGTAGTGTGATACCTTCATTTTTCATTTTTTTCCAGGATTGTATTGGCTATCTGTAGTCATTTTTGTTGCAGATGAAATTGACATTGAAACTTTACTAAGGATTGCATTAAACCTAAAGTCTATAACTTTTGGTATGATAATCATTTTCAAAACGCCAATTCTTCTAATCCATGAGCAAGGAACATCTTCCTATTTATTTGTGTCATATTCTATTTCTTTCAATAATATACAGTTTTTATTGCATATGTTTTTCACCTTGTTTATTAAGTTTATTTAAGTTTTGCTGTGACTACAAAATAATGACATTGTTTTCTTGATTTCTTTCTCTTCCAGATTGTTGTTTGCATATAGGAAAACAAAACAAAAAAAAGGTATATTGATTGTTGTGATCTGTTAATTTACTGTACTAATTTTTATTACTTCTATTCATTTTAATGAAATTCTTAGTGTTTTCTGTGTATACTATCACAGAAAACACACATTGTTATCACATTGTTTTCTGCTAATAGTGATAGTTTTGCTCCCCCCCCCAATTTGGATTACTTTTCTTCCTTCTTCTTGTCTAATTGTTTTAGCTAAGAATATTTGAAGAGTGGTGGGAGTGGACATCATTGTCTTATACTTGATCATAGAGGAAAAGTTTTGAGTTTTCCATCACTGCATATAATATTAGCTGTGGGTTTGTCATTTATGCATATTATCATGTTGAGGTATATTATTTCTAGTCCAATTTTTGAGAGCTTTAATCATTTGAGAACTTTAATTTGAAAAGATGTTAAATCTTTTCAAATGCTTTCTCTATATCTGCTGATAAGATTATATAATTTTATTTTTTCCTTTTATTTTTCAATTTATTGATGTAATAAATTACACTGATTGGTTTGGAGATATTGAACTGATGTTCAGGTACATAGAAAAATGCTCATCATTACTTACTATGTGCATCAAATAAATGCAAATAAAAATTATAATGAGATAAGACATTACATCAATTAGTGAAGATGAAAAAGTCTCCCTGGAATCATAATTCCTTGTCTTTATTTCACTAGGGTTTGAAGTTTAATTTTATAATTCTTACATTTTGGGGTAAACTCTAAGTCTAGATTATATATACAATTGTCCAAAGAAAGTGAATTAAAAACAGGAAATAGGACAACATGCAAATAATAATATCAATAAAACCAAGCACTGATTGTATGAAAATGAAAAAAATTGAATACTTTGGGCAAGAATAATAAAAAATTTTTGTTATATAATATATACAAATCTATATTGATATAAATATTTCTTTGTTGTATAAATGTATATAAATCACATTAGGAATCAAAAAGATAACTTGCAGATTGGAGGTATATGTGTGTTGGCAAACTATGTTGATAAATTTGAAAGCACTTGTAAAATAATAATATTCTAGGAAAATTATGAAATTTACCAAATGAAAATATGAAACAAACATGAATGTCTTATAACTTAAGAAATTAAATCTGTACTGAAAAGTATCCAAGATAAAATTAATCAGGTACATAGTCAGGGTCTGTCAATTTAAGGAAGACATGTTTTTTAATAGAACTCTTCCAGAGGAACAAAAAGAAAATCTTTTATCACCTGTTTCCTGAGGACAACAGAAACCCAAATTTGTCAAAACTATAGTGCAGCAGAGGAAAACTGGCTAATGTCATGTGTGAAGATAGTATAAAACCATAAAATATTATCCAAAAAATCAGCAACATATTAAAATAGTATGACCAAGAAACATTCATTTTAAGAATATATATATAATAAGAGTTTAACATGATCATTTAACATTAGATAAAGCATAATTTTCTAAACAGATTCAGAAAATTTGCTTGAAAAGTATAGTATACAGGCAGGGGAAGAACAAAGCAATCCATATATATATATATATATATATATATATATATATATATATATATATATATATACTAAAATTGAAAAAAAAAGGAAACTTCTTTAATCTGATTAGGAATAGCAAAAATTTCCAGCACATTAGAAGCTCCATTTAATGGGAAACACTTGAAGTGCCATTTAAATCTTTTGCAAATGATGCCAGATATAGCACTTCATTTTAATATTGCTGGAAATTTTAGCTTGTAGTTTGAGATTACTAATCAAAAAATTCAAAGGTCAAAAGATCAGAAAGAAAATAGTAATCATATGATTGCCATTGTGTATAAAAAAATCTACCACTAATAGTTTGAACTAATAATAGTTCAGCCAGATTACGGATGCAAGACCAATGTGCAAAATCAATAATGAACTTTCCTACCCTGCATAAAATAAATCATAGCTAAAAGTAAATCTAACAAAGCAAAGGTAACATCTTTATAAAGACATTGACAAAATTCTACTTAAGGACCTAAAAGAAGGGTTAAATATATGAAGGGAAGATACATTCAAGGATAGTGAGGCAAGATTAGAAGGCCATCAATTCTTCAGTTAATTTGTGGAGTAAATTTAGTTTCACAGGACTTTATAAGATTCCCCTAAATAACTTACAAAGTAAAAAGCACTAGGGATGGCCTTAAAACAATTCTATAGAAAGAAGCAGAGAATGAGGTATAAACAGAGAAGGGGAGAAAGAGTCTTATCCCACCAGGAGTAAAATGTACCACATCAGCACATTAAATGAAGCAGTGTTATTCACCTGGGGAGAGAAAACTAGATCATCAAGAGAGGGTTTTCTAGAAAAAGACTCATCTCTGCAGGAACTTTGTGTTGTGTGCCCTTGTAAATCCATGGGAGCAAGCTGGGTTGTTCATAAGCGATTTGACATGCTTATTTTAAAATCTAGCTATACTAAAGCACTAGTAAACAATAATGGCATATCTTTCTCAGCAAACATTTGCTTTCAAATTTCATTCTTCAGTACCTTCATCCACAATGGTAACACCCTGGTAAAGACAGAAGAGGCAGGAGAGACTTGGATCCACTTCAATTCATATATTATAATATTTTGAATATTATGTATGAATCTGATTATACTTTTTCTGTATTTTTCTATCTGAAACATTTTGTAATTGGAACTAAAATATAAAAAAAGATAGCCACAGTACTTAATGTATTTCAGATAAAGCTCAATGGTGTGCATTTCTTGCACAGGTTTCTTGTACATTTCTTGCAAGATGTGCCCCTGGTATCCACGTTCATGAGTCTTTGAGAACCACTGATATGGATTGGATAGAACTGTTATCTGCCAACATTTTGTTACTACTTACTACTGCAGTTTTTATTATCAAAGCAGTAGTGTTTTCACTTTACCAATTTGGGAGTATTAAAATGCTTAAATTGGATCAGGCATACTGAAGATGCCTCTCTCCAACCCCATCTCACCTCACAGAATGGAGAACCACAGATTTAAAAAACAAAACAAAACAGTAGTGCATAGATATTTTTCTGGAATGCTTATAACAGTGAGTTGGTGAGATAAGGGAACAACACTCAGGATAGGAGGTAAGGGTTCTGGCTTCTCTTTGTGTTCAGTACTGTGAGATTAAACTTCTCTGTGTTGAGTTTATGTTTAAAGTAGAAGTGATTAATCAACCCTATATCCTTTCCAGTTCTCAGGTTTTGTAATTTTATGAAATATGTGAGTGAAGTTAGTCATAAAACTATGTGGTGGATGCAGTATGTGATCTGAGGTGAATCCAAAGGCAATTCTGTATCATAGACTCTCTTCTCCTGTCATTGCCAGGGTACTGTTCTGACGAAGGTATTGAAGACTGGAACCTGAAAGTGAATTTGAAAAGTTGGAATTTGAAAGTTTTCTAAGAAAAATGTGCCACTGTTCATTAGTGTCTTGATGGATTTTTTAATGAACCTTTAAAATTTATTTTATAAAAAGCATGCAAATTGTTGGATCTTTGAAAGATTCTGGCAGTTTTTCAAAGAGAGCTGGTAGTTTTGATCAAAGGTGAATTAGGAAAGAGATAGTTTGGGGAAGTCACTATCTTACAACAAATTCTTGCCATTCCAAAGAATGCTTAGGATGCCATGTTCTTGGGCATGGTGGACACAGAAGATGATGGGAGGGCAGAGCGATGGTAAATGAACAGCACCAAAGGTACATATTTTAACAGCTCATGAGTGAAACTCCCAGAGTCATCTCATAAATTCTGGCTAAATTAAAACTGCTTCTCAGAGGCAGAGGGAATTTAGAAGCTTTTAAATATAATTCAAAGAATGTTTTGGGATCTTTGAATTTGTGGTAGGGGTAGTATTACTGTCCCAGGCTGAAGATTAGGAAAAGCCTATAGTCAAAAGAAATGCCCCTGGCAGTGTACTCCTTGACCATACAGCTATCCTGGATCTATAGAACCCAGCTCAGTACTCTGTGAGAGTTACATTGGAGTTACAAATTACAGATGTAGATCACATTACATTTACATTAGATTTTAATTAATAAGATGGGAGGATTTACATCACCAAATGGTTTTACCTAAAGCTATGTACAGATTCAGTTCAATCCCCAGAAAATTCTCAATGGCATTCTTCATAGAAATAGAATATAAATATCATGAAACTTATTTGAAACTATAAAAGATCCTGAATAGCAAAAACATTCCTGAAAAAAATATAAAAATGGAGGTATCACATCCCCAACTTCAAACTATAGTACAAAATGATAATAATAAAAACAGATACACAGATCAATGGAACAGACTGACAGCCCAGAAATAGAACTGCCCATATATGAACAACTAATTTCAAACAAAGGGACAAAGAGCATGAATGGAGAAAGGAAAGTGTCATCAAAACATGTGTTGATCAAACTGAAGTCACAAGCAAAAGAATGAAACTGTACCACTATATAACACCATACATAAAACTTCAACAAATGGATTAAAAATTTAATTGTTAAGACCTGAAATGATAAAATACATAGAAGAAAACATAAGTATTATACTCTTTGTCATTGACCTTAGAGATGTGACTGGGAATTTATATCCAAGAGTAAATAAAAACAAAAGCAAAATAAACAAACTTAAATACTTCTGCATAGCAAAAGAAACAAGTCAAAATGAGATGACACTCACTGAAGATAACTGTACATCATGTACCTAACAATTGGTTAATACCCAAAATATATAAAGAATTCATAAAATTCAACAAACAAAAGACACAGATTGATTGAAAACTGATAAGAGCCAAATAGATACTTTTCCAAAGAGGATATACAGATGAACAACTGGCACATGAAAATATATTTATTACTTCTCCTTAAAAAGTGCAAACCAAAACAAAAATGAGCTATCACCTAACACCTGTGAGAATATTCAGCTAATATCCAAAAAATCCCCAAACAAACAAAATAAACAGCAAAAAAAAAAAAAAAAAAAAAAAAAAAAAAAAAAAAAAAAAAAAAAAAAAAAAAAAAAAAAAAAAAAAAAAAAAAAAAAAAAAAAAAAAAAAAAAAAAACCAACACAGAAGTAAGTATTGGAGAGAATGTGGAGAGAAGGGAAGCTTTGTACACCGTTGGTAGAAGTATATATTGGTGTACCATTATGGAAAGCAGTATGAAGATTCTTCAAAAAAACCAAAAATAGAAATTCCCTATGATTCAATTTTCCACTTCTGGGCATATACCCATAAAATACAAAAACAATATTTAAAGAGATTTTTGCATCTCATATTTAATGAAACTATAAAAGTCAGCTGGAAACAACCCAGTGCCCAATCACAGATAATAGATAAAGAATATAGTATATAGATACATGGATTACTGTTCAGCTATTAAAAAATAAATTTCGCTATTGTGACAACATCGATGAACCCAGTGGGTGTTATGCTAAGTGAAATAAGTCAGAAGGAGAAAGATAAACATCATTATGATTTCCCACATATGTACTGTAATGATGAACTAAAACAAAACAAAACAAAAACAACAACAAAAAAAAAACTTTTGGATTATGAGTCCCATTAGTGGTTATCAGAAAGTAAGGGGACAGAGGGTGGGTAAACTGAAAAAAGAGGACAATTTTATGATTAAGAGCAGAATTGGACTTTCAGTGGCGGCAAACTTAAGTTAGTATATATATGTGTGTTGACTGAAACCTTATATAATGGTATAACTCAATATTATTTCAATTTAAAAAATATATAAAAATAGCTAAAGTGGGAAGAAAGGTAATTCAACAATTTCAACAATAAGCAATCTATTCTTTGATCATATAGGAACTTCTGAATTGATATGGAGCTTTTCAAGGATTCTACTAGAATGATTTAAATGCAATTTCTTAGAGTCTTAATTGCTAATTATTTTAACTAAGAGCTCTAAATTAAACATTCTTTATTTTGAAGGCTTTAAGGAGTTTAAAGCAATTGCTGTCATTGGAAATGTGTTTAGTATCTGTTCTCAGGAGTGGAATCTAATCAGCCACATAAAGATGGTGACCTCAGAAAGACAGCCAGAAGCAGCAGCTTTAATTGTGTTAAGAACTCAGTGTCCACTTGAATGAAATACCATTTCTGACTGGTGGAAAGTTTTGAATTTTAAATTCCCAATCATCAAAGATTGCTTTAAAATGTATTTTTTGACAGGTTCACCTGGTCTATTAATAAACTCTTAATAATAGCAACAAAAAAAATAATTGAGATTGGTGATTTGTGAGTCAAGATGGTCACCCAAGGCAATTTTTCTTCTGACTGGTGTACCCTAAATGTCTTAAAAACTGTAAAAAGGTAAATTCATTCAATTATCTATGCTTCTTCTTTGTCAATTCCGCAATCAAGGAAACACTATATACCTATAGCCATGAACATACATACATAAAATTAATTAGTAAATGAAGTCCTTATATAATCACTCCCTACCAAGTGAATAGGCATGTACTTGAAAGTATCATTATTTCAACATTTAATAATAAACTTTTGAAATGTTAAGAATTTAATGTTAAGAATTTAACGTTAAATGTTTGAAATGTTAAGAATAAAGTTAAGAATAACTCAATCACAATAGTTAACCCATCACGCCATTTAAAATATGTTCTACCAAAATTTTATTTTATTCATATGCAACCAAAAATTTCATAATAAAACACTTTAAAATACTGTAACAAGAGGTGGAAAAGCTTTTAAATCTGTGTGGGAATATATTAGGTACTTAATTAACATTTTGCTGAGATGAACCAATTTTCCACAGACTATAAGCCCTACAACAACTATCCATACCACCTTCCCCAGTTAATAGAAAATAACTTCTGGGAAGAGGGAAAGCATCCTTTTTGGGAAATTTCATATTCCTTCATTTAACATGTGTTAGCCAGTTGGATATTTGCTTAGACAGCAGGCTTACTGCCTACCCCTGCAATCCTGAAAAGAAGGGTGAGGGTATTTTAAAAGAGAATTGACAATTTGCAGGTAAAGGGGAAGTGGATGTAGACATGTCATGAACTCTAAGAGCTGTGTGGAGAGAGCACAAGAAATGGGGCAATAGGGGTGCATCACAGCGGGTGAGAACACCTATCATGGATGATCTCTTGGATATCTGCCAGAAGAGACAGAGTTCTCATTCATATCTTAGAGCAACTTTTCTTCAACCACTGGTTTTCAGCTATCACTCATCCTTATTGAACCCACTGGGATCAAGGGAAAATAATAGTCTTGGCCAAATTGCTATGAAATGCATCTTTCTCAGTCAGGAGACATGCCATTTCCCTCTGGCAGACATGACCTCTCATCTTTTCCATGACCACTATCCTAGTGCAATCTATCTCCATCTCTCTTACCAAACCAGCAGATTTCCAATGGGCTTCTGTGTATCTAGCCTAGGTATCTCCTGAGTTGTTCTCCAAACTGCTACTAGAATAATTTTAAGAAAGACAGATCTAATCATATCACTTCTCATATTAATGTCTTCATGGCTCTCCATGTGTCTTCTTGGATAATTCTGACTCTTTCATTAACTCTCCTGGTCTCTCCTTTCTACTCTTCCAGTAACAATCTTCCCAGAGACAATGCACCCTTCAGCTCCCATCTCCATATGTGCTAATTTTCACTTGACCTCACTTAGCTGGTAAAGTGTTACTTCCCTGCAATACATTGGCCATTAATTCCTGTACCCTTGGCCACTAACTTCAACATGGGAGTTAAAATCTGCTTGTCTTTTTTACCAAATTATCCTGTCCCCAAGTACATGCTCAGTCAATACTGGCTGAAAGGATAAGAGTTAATTAGCAACCATTTAATCCTTGGGCACTAAAAAGATAAAGTTAGTTACCTTAATCAGATCAAAACTGGGCCTTCTGCCCACTCCAGATTAATTTCAGACTCCTAGCAGATGCTAACATTATATCAAGGTATCAACTGGAGAATAGTGAATATAATCCATCATTTTTCGGACAAGCAGAAGCAAAAAATACTTAGAGAAACTGATGCTGACAATAGTGCATCATACAACTTTTCTCAGACTCAACTCTTCAAATTGTGTTATTGCTTTGACCCAGTATTTAACTTGTCTGCTGTTAGTATCCTATAATTGATCATAGTAACTTTTCCACCTATGAATCCAGGGAAATTTTGGGCATTTTACAGAATCATTTATATCTATATTTAGGGGCCAACTATGAACTTTCTATACTGATTTTCCAGTTTATGAATTCATCTTCTCAGATTACTCAGGTTTTTGTCTAACCAACAACTTCCTGTGAACCTTTTCTTTTAAAATCCTTAGGAATATATATATATATTATATATATTATATATATATTATATATATAATATATATATATATTATATTAGGACCTTTACAGATTTGGAGTTTTGATTACCACTTGAGTTGGGGCTTTAAGAAAGTACCACAAACTGAATGACTTAACCAACAGATTTAAATTATCTCACAGCTCTGGAGACTGGTGGCGATCTATATCTATCTATCTATCTATCTATCTATCTATCTATCTATCTATCTATCTATCTATCTATCTATCTATCTATCTATCTATCTATCTATCTGTCTGTCTGTCTGTCTGTCTGTCTGTCTGTCTGTCTGTCTGTCTGTCTGTCTGTCTGTCTGTCTGTCTGTCTGTCTGTCTATCTATCTATCTATCATCTATCTACTTATTTCATTTAAAAAGAGAATATCAACTCAACAGAAATTTTTTTCTTTTGCTTTTATTGTTAGTATGTAAACAAATATGGAGATATTTATGGACAAGTATAAATTAGGTTCTGAGTTTTGGAATTCCATTTGATATGATAATATAATGATTTATCTTAATATAATAATTTTTCTTAACATGATAATGTCCCTTTAGAACAGGCACTGCTACATCTGAGGGACATGAGTAGTTGTTCCTTTGTGGTGATAAAGATTTTGTAGAAGCGGAGAGGCATGCATTAAGATTTTATAATTTTTCTGATTTTTGCGTTCTCAATTCTTGGGCTCCTATAGGAGTTCTGTGTGCTTGTATATAATAAGTAAAAACAATCCTATACTAACAATCTTGTCATATTTTTGTAACACTTATAGTGAATTTTCTTTGAACTAATACTCATTTTAAACTTGAATGTGTGTTCTAGCATTTATCCTCAGTAATATCATCTATGGAGCAATGATATTGATTTGTAAATTATACACTGTTTAACAGGCATTAAAATAACAACTAACAGCCATAGCATGACTGTTTGTATACCATCCAACAGAACTCTCTGTGGTGATGAAAATATTAATACCCAAATGGATGAATAAATCAAGATGTGATATACATACACAATGGAATACTACTCAGCATTGAAAAAAGACAAACTCATGCCATTCACAGCAACATGGATGGAGTTAGAAGAGATTATGTTCAGTGAAATAAGTCAGAAGGAGAAAGAAAAACATTGGATGGTTCCACTTATAGAAAGAATATATATAGGGAAACTGGATAAAGGGTAAAAAATGTTAGAACTTGTAGGCAAATTATAGGTCTGAGGCATACAATAAGGACAGGGGAAGGAGAGGGGTCAAAACAGGAGCAGCAAGAGCACAAAGGACTATGTTGAACATTCACTGGTGATTTGGTGGTGGAAGATTTATGGGGACTACACATTAGGAGAGAAATTAAATATTGAATAGCAATAGAAGAAAATAAAAAAGTTTAATAAAGAAATTGCTCCATAACTGCACTGCCTAATATGGTAGCTGTGGATACTGAATATTTGAATTATGGCTAGTGCAACTGAGAAACTGAATTTTAAATTTTATTTCAATAAATAAATTTAAATTTAAGTAACTAAATGTGTGTCATGGTTACTATATTGGAAACACTGGTCTATATTATGAAGTTTCTTCTACTTTCAAAATTAAAAATGGAGGTTTTAAATTTTTTAAAACCCTCAAGTAGAATTATTTGGGTAGAAAGAGAGAAGAGTATTTTGAGTAAAAAATTGGGGCTTAAGGGACTTTCTCAATATGACTAGTACATACCACAGTATTTGGTACCAAAAAAATAAATCTAGAGCCATAGTAGACATAGTGGCTTTCATCAACCTACAAGTCACATCACCAAGAGATGCAAGACTTGATTAACTAAAGTTGGAGTTCTTGCTGTTTTATTATTATGTATTTGATATAGAACATTGCATAAATTTAAGTTATGCAATATAGCAAGTGTTTACTTGCTATATTTCTATACTGTATATAATTAAAATGGTAATCATAATTAAAGTTGGAGCTTTTCCATTGCCAGTAGTCCATCCAGGACTCCTTGCATACCAGCCAGTTTATGAGAAGGGATAGGAACATTGAAATATTAACTCTGACCTGTGGTCAGAAGCCTATTCATCAGAGATACACTTTATGAAAGTTGTAGTTTGTACAACTAGAAAACTTTCAAGTACAGTTCTTTCTCCAACTAAGTTTCAACTTGAACAAACACAAGAGTACTTGTGGAGAGAAATTCCCCTCCAAGTGCACTCTTCTGGTGATTACCAGCAGGTCCACTGGCAGCAGCTGGATTGAGTGTCTGAATCAGCCTGGCTGATTACCTTAATCACCTTAATCATAGAATCTACTCTCCCTGGAATGGTCTCAATGTGGAGAGTGGCAGAACAGCCACTCCAAGCTGAAAACTCCTCGTTAGAACATATTCTGATGTGTTTAATGAAAAGCTTATGATTTATATTTGGGACAAGATAATTTCAAAGCTTTGTAAATCCTTTGCTGGTTCTTTTGTTATTAATAAAGAGTTTTCCAAGAATGTCTTCATTAGAACATGGGGTTCATCCCTAAGAGGTGCCACTGACATCCCAAGGTATCTCTTCCCTGACTGCCCATTAACTATTGAAAGTGGAATACAGGACTTTTCTCTCTCTGGCATTTCACTTTGAAACCCCATTCATTCATGAATATTTAGGAATGGGGAGAGAAGCTAGAGCTCCACTTCTAGGACAAGGAGGGTCTCAAATGAACACTTTTAAGTGGGTCATTTAATAGACATTCATTTCACTGGGGTCATACTATCTAAATATTGATGTGTTGGGTTTATTATTTTTATTATTAAAAAAAATGGCAACTCAGTATATAAGGAGCAGCAATTACAAAATTAACTGCACTCACGCTAGAGTCACCGGAATTTTGGTATCTTGTCATTATTGCACAGATTTGACCTTGTGAGAGTGCACCTTCAGGGACTGTTTATTTTCTTCTGACACTACCCTCTGGTAGAAGTTACCATGCAATAACATTGTAGGATTATATTGTATTGTCCAAACCATTAAATTTTTAGTTGGAATGACTGAATTCAATGATTATTTATGATATATGACCTCTTTACTGAAATAATCTCTACTCACCTTTAGAAAAAAATTCTAAAAAACACAAAATGTAAATATAGTTAGGATTAATTTACTATAATTCCCAGAAAAATTAACCACCTGTTAGTGATAGAGAACATTAATCTTCAGTTTAGAGAGATCTGAGTTTTAATTCTGCTGTCTCATTTCCTTTGACCATAGGCAAATTTATAAATCAGTATTTTTCAGTTTCCTTATTTATAAAACAGTAATAATAATAAACAACTGACAGAATTTTCTATGGGAATTAAGTAAATAAGTAATGCAAATGCCTTAAAATAGATGGTCTCTAGTATGAAGTAGAACCCAGGAAATGATAATTCATTGGCAGTGGTATTTCACTTTTCAGCCAGTCCTTGAAAACCTCTCTTTTCCAAAATTGGGTTTTATTTTTAATTTGAGATCATTTAATTTTCAGATCATTCCAGGACATATTTATTTAGAATAAAAATGATTACAAGGTGGCTCTGTAGCGCAATGGATAGTGCACTGGACTTCTAAAAATATTTACAGCATGCTCTTATACAATGCTTACTATTTGACTGTCACTGTTCTGTGTCTGTCACGTATGTCAGTCATTCAATTATCACAACAACTTGACAATGTATATACTATGATTATCCCTGTTTTACAGATGAGGAAACGGAAGCACAAGGAATAAATAACTTATTTACAGTTACCAGAGAATCATAGCAGGACAGAGTCTAACTCAAGCAGCCAGACTCCTGCATCAGTGTTTTTCCCCACTACAATACACTTAAAATTTTTTTAGAGTTAGAAACAAGGTTGTTTCACAATTATAATATGCTATAATAGTATATAGTCATATATCTTGTATGTTAATACATGGCAACTTTTATATAAAATTTTTATGTAAATATGATTTTTGGTAATTTGTATGTACATATAATTGTTGACAAACTATGTTAGTTGTAGAAAATAAAAAGTATGATTAGATAATTGGTGAAACTTTCCAAATTTCCTCAGTCTGGATAACCACAGCATAATTTGCTTCTCCCAACCCCCTTTTAGATGAATATTTATATTCTTTAACTACTCTGCATTCAAGAATTAAAATTAAATTTTCAGAAAAACTTTTCTGTAATAAGTTAAAGTTTGTTTCATGTGGAAGAATTTTTCTTTGCAGATCTTTTACTCTTATCAAGAAAAAAAACCCCTCATTTTTCTTGTTAAAATCATCCTGCAGAGAAAAACTAGCATCTAGTGCATGGAGCATGAAGGAAGTCTGGAGAGTAATAAAAATTAAGACTGCTTATTTGAAAATAAAAAAATGTTAAAGGATTTAAATAAGATTCAGAAATATGGCAGTGACATAACTAATGAAATTAGTAAGAATCCCCTCCATATACATTATGTAGATATCAGAGTAAATCTTAGCACTATGAAAACTGAAGGGACCTGTGAATGGGGGGGAGTTATAATCATTATAAAATAAAAAAGTTTAAGGCTTTCTAAAGTATATATTCCTGAAAAAACATCCTGTGAATAAATATATTATAAAATATGCACAATGGATCATAACTAGATATGCATATATTTTTAAATTATTTAAACAATATCATACTATTACATTTTTTCTTTCATTAACTCTTCTGCAAGTGATCTGTTTTTCATTATTATAAATAATTCTGTAATAATTAGCCTTATGCATCATTATTGTCTATTATAATCTTCTAGCTATTTAACTACTGAGTTGGAAGCTAAATTCTACCAAATAACAATAAATAACAGTTCACAAAAGTTATACCAATTTATACATTTAGTAGGTGTGAAATATATTGCTCATATTACTGTACCTTTGCCAATCTTGAATAGTCTGATCAAATAATTATATTTCATTTTTAGTTTGTAAATTATTATAATGAAATAGACCATTAAATCTAGTCATAGGTAGTTTTTTTCTGAGTATATGCTTATGCTTGTATTTCCAATTAGGATGTTATTAATATTTCTTAGTGATTGATCCCAACTATTTCTAAAGTAAACATATATACATTTAAATTTTTGCAAATATTTTTCCAAGCTTGTAATTTGCAATTTTTATGCTTTCATTAAGTATATTCAAAAATCCAGGTAACAGAGGTAAATACTACTAGCAAATAATATATTTGATTTTAAAAAAGCAAATGTTACATTGCTTTGATTATTTAATAAACTGAAATAAATTTAATAGTTACTAATCACAAATAAGAGGACACACATAGGAAAGTCTGACTCCTATACTATCTTTACTTGTCATTAACATCAAAACACCACAGAAAGAGTTTATAGGATACTTAAAATTGGCTAGAGGTTATTATTGTGACAAACCAACATATTATGTAAAAGACATACATATAGACATTATTTCCTTTTTTTCTGTTGCATCCACTGCCTAAAATATCTTTTGTATATATAATAGGATTTTTCAATCTTACAAAAGAAGGAAATTCTGCCATTTGCAACAGTATAGATTAACCTATGCTAACTGACATAAAGCATCTAGAGAAAGACAAATAATGAACAATATCATTTATATGTGGAATCTTAAAAAGAGAAGCAGTGCTCATAGAGATGGAGATAATAATGGTGATGACCAGGGACCAGAGATAGGAGAATGAAAAAGAGATGCATAAAGGGTAAACTTTCAGTTATAGGATGAGCAAGGTCTAAGGATAGAATGTGAAACATGTCACTTAAACTTGATCAGATTGTAGTTTATTATTGAAATTTGCTAAGAAAGAATAATGTAACTATTCTCATACTTAAAAAAAAGATAAGTACATGGGGGTGTGAGTGTATTAATTAACTAGATAGGGGAACCTGTAACAGCACATATATCAAATCAACACAATGTACACTTTAAATATCTTACAATTTTATGTTAATTATAAGCCAGTAAGCTGGAATTAGAAAAAGATGAATAAGTTTTGGAAATATACTGTACAGCATGGTGACTATAGCTAACAGTACTGTATTACATACTTAAGTTGGTAAGAGAGAAAATCTAATCTTAAATTTTCTAACTACAAAACATTATAATCATGTGAGTAATAGAGGTATCAAGTAACATTACCTTGGCAATTACTTTGCAATATGTAGGTGTGTCAATTCTACCCATTGCACACCTAAATTTATATAATGTTATAAGTCATACAATAAAAGTGGAGAAAAGCTTTTTTACAATTCATCTACCTTACTCTGTCATTTTATTTCCTTTACAGTATGATTTCTATCTATAGGTTTTCTTTTTGTTCATTTCAGAATAATACTTTCAATGAAAGAAGAAAACACAAGGGAAAAAAAAGAACCTTCAATTTTTCCATTGCATTTGAAAAGCAAATGCAGTAACTCTAGGGCTCTCTATTGTGGGGCTGCTGATAGGGTTATCACTAGGGCTGCTGTTAACAGGACATGTCACTCTATGTAAACCTTGCATATATAATTCCTCTAGGTAATTTGACAGGGAAAGATCTGCAGAGACTACACATTATTTTGCTTTTGTTGAAAATTAAGGGCCTAAGGAAAAGAAGACAGCATTTTGTAGAAGATAAGCAGGACAACACCTGGATCAACTGGAGAAGGAGAATGGTAGTCTATTGTAACAGTATCTATGAACAATTAGCTCATCACCAGGGCCCACCAGAGCTTGAAGATAAAATGATAGATGTTGCTGAGAATCATTACCTTGTTCTACTCTCCTCCCATTTTCAAATTCCAAATCAAAACGGATGCTTTTTCTCTGTACTGGGTTACCAGGAGTGCATTACTGGGGAGAACTGGGTGGTAAGCTCTTTAGTGGAGAAGTTCCAATGACTCTAAGTGTTCTCTTGCTTTGTGAGTAACTCTGATTGATTTTCCTTTAGGTTCTATCCACTTTCTTTATTGCCCCACAGAAATATTCTTTTCTTTTCTTTTTTTTAATATTCTTATGGCTCTTCTTAATGACAAAAAGTGGGCTGGTTAAGGTAACCATCCACGTTAAATTTTATTCCTTAAATGTTTTTCTTTCATATTTGTTTAAAATTTTAAAGTAGCATTTTCAGTATTGACTCACAGGTGCCTATCTATAGAAGCTTGGCACTCATATAGACACTCCTTTCTTCATCCATGTGTTTATCTATGCTGGTCCTATAGTATAATAAATCTAAACAAATGGCACAAGTTCAACTTCAAAAAAACCAAGTCAGGGCCTGGGTTTCTAGCACCTCACACAATGTGCTGTCTCTAGCCTACACACCAATAAGGTGGCCTCTTTGTGGAATTTCTCACACTTTTCTCTGATTATATTCACTCACTTAAGCCAATGGTTAACATCATAGAATTATTGCATTTTTTGCCTTACATGTCTGGTGACTTATTTACATCTTAAATTTCATGCCTGAAGCATACCTTGCAGTGAAGTTGCCAAGAAACAAGAAAGGCAGTTTGATTTTAAAAAGGTGGTCATAGGCACTGCAGTGTGAAAAGATCATTAAGGAGAGAGACAGAAGTGCTTCATAGCAAAAAGAGAGAGAGTGAGAGAGACAGAGTGGGAGCCAGTGGGGAGATGGAACAGCCCTCCTGACAGGCTGCGAGATAATGACCTCCTTATTGGTCTTCCCACCTCAGCCTCTGCACCCTCAAATCCCTCACAGCTGTTACAGTAATGTTCCTCAGGCCCCTCTTTGATTGCATGACTTCCCCTCTCAGAGCCCTGTGCCAATGCCCAATTACCTCAAGCCAAATGAACCCTCTTAGTCACAGGTGTAAAAGGCCCTTCGCGCCTTGGTTTCCTGGAACTGATGGTAATCCTTCTCATTCAAGCTCAAGCCTTTCGCAGTAGTCCTCAGCTGTTTACCAGTCCTGGGTGAAACTTGTTAAACTGATCTTGGTGAGCCCCACCACCACTTCCAACAATGTCCCCTTACTTTTGATGAGGTTATCTGCTCCCTTCAATATACTATTCAACACCAATATTTTCCTTATTATTTTTGGTCTCATATTTTTTTAATGAAGCACCATCATGTGAATCATATTGAGTGAATTATATTGTGTGAATTATATTGAGAGTACAGAATTTCTCCACTCAGGTGTGGTCACTGTAGCATCCATCACCAAATTACCCATAATCCTCTGCCATATGACTGAGATGGTCTTACAGTTCCCCCAGTTTGACTAAGTGTTAGAGTCTTCCTGACACTAAGGCCCTGACCTTCCGTTCCTCGGAGCATTTACTTTAGAAAATTTGTAATTATAAATGCTCTCTGTCCTCTGAAATGAATAAATTTTTTCTTACTCTCTTGCCAGATTTACAATCCTGGAAAAGGCATTCTTACCCAAGGATTTCTCTCTCTGTGGAAGGGAGGAACCTAACTTTGATGGACATTACTTACTAGTAAACACAGATGACCTAACTACAGAGAAAAATATCCACACACTGGGAATAGCTCCAGGTGCTCCACACAGAACACTGACTAGTGTTCCTCCATGTCCTCTAGTATTTTTGCACTAGTTCACCCATGCTCTTAAAGAACCTCCCAGCTCGTGCTTTTCAGAATTGAATTTAGTATTCTTCACATATTGTAATAGCTTGAATAAAGTCTTCCTTATCTGTTTAGCTTTGTCCACTGCAATTTTTGCTTGATGTTATTTAACATGGAGATATAACTGGTTGTATAAATACATAACCAGAACATTTAAAAAAAATTTCTGTATATATATCATTGCATCTGAATCTCTAATGTATAAAAGCTTGAAAGTTGGTGATCAGATCTCAGTACTAACTACTTCTGAAAAGAAATCCTTATTAAGACAAAGAGAGGGTTAATGGAGTCTCCACATATGATCAGTCTGTCATTACACATTAAAGTAAAATTTTCAGAAATTCTGCGCATGTATTAGAATATTTAACAATAAGGAGGGAGAAAGTCAATTCTTTTTTAACATTCCGAGAAAGGGCTCTTAAGTAAGAAAATGCTTTTCTTTTATAATTACATGTAGTTATGATTTGAAAGCTAAGAAAATGGATATTTTGGTATATATCTGCTCCTCATTAATGGAACCCCAGGTCTAGGTATCTTGTTAGTAGAAAGTATTAGAAAGGGAATGAAAAAGTTAGAAAGAATGAAAAAAATCAATAAAAACATACATGAACATGTTATAAGCAATATATCCACCTAACGTACAACTATAAGGTTATATTGGTTCATAAGTAGAAAAAAAGAAGCCATATTTTCTTGCTCCATAGTTTTTAAAAAATACTTGGGGGAATGTCAAGTATAGGAAAATGCCTGTTAATGGGAGTATGTGTTTTGGTAGATTTTTTTTTTTTTTTGGTAAGACTGTGTCAGGTTTGAAAAGTTTGTATCATGCAATTTATCAATATAGTTTTTCTGTTAGTATATGGTGAAGGAAGCTCAACTGTTAACTAAGAATAAAGAATATCTACAAACTTTCTTTTCTGAATGTCATTTCCACCTGAACCATTCTTATTTTCACCAGTAAAGGCAAAGGTACACATTTGCTATTGAGTTTTGGATGAGGGCTCATTTGTTTTGGGGAAGAGGTTTTTCTTGGTAGTGCTGAATTAATTGCTTAGGAATTATAAGTCTTCTCTTTAGCCAGCTGAGGAAGAAGACTATGTTCTCTAAAAACCCCAGAGGGATCATAGTCTCTGTCTCTGCTTCCCCTTTCTTGAGAATGTGAAATCTCAAACTGCATAGAAAGAAAAATCAATTAATTTGTTTCTAACCCAAGAGTTTTTGTTGTTGTTGTTGTTGGACATGACTCTCTTGGGCTTTCCTCCGGTATTATTTCAGTTTCTAGATATTGAATTGAAATGAAAGTTATCACTTATATGAAAGAGAATGTTGGCATAGGCATACACTATTCACTAATGTTCAGGATTTTGGACCCTGTTCTTAAACTTCAGACCCTATTCTTAAACTAAGGAAAGACTACTTTGGGAAAAAAAAATATGTTGATATATTTAAATTTCTTTCTGATGGCTGATTTGAGACTAGAAAGTGCAGATGGCAAATTTGAACCAATCAGCTAATTTCTTGGATCAGGTCAAGATTAAGCAATTTTCAGTTATTATGTAAAATAGCTTCTAACAATGTGCAGATACATTTCTATGGCCACTTTATTAAACCTTTCTTAAAACAAATGACTTCATTAGAACTATTTCTGTTCTTTCCATCTCCTACCTGGAAATGTAGAAGGAAAATTGATTTGTTGGATGCATTTCATATTTTAAAGCTTAGTAGAAATTGAGTGAATTGAACTATCCATGACTAAATCTAATATTATCATCACAATTCATCACTTTTGGGGTTTTAAAAGTTTTTCACCTTAAATTAAAGTGCCATTAATATAAGTGGACAGACATTTCCTGAACCCATTTTTTCATCTGGATGTTTTACATATGTGAAGTCTGTATTGCTGTTTTAAATGGATAATGTTACCACCTGCTTTCTACCCCAGTTCCATCTGGCTGATGTCAGCCCCTCTTAGCTCCCTTGTTGGATTATTTTTGTCAAGCCCACCAGAGTCTGACCACCTCAGTTGTGTTTTTCAGTCTCTAAGTTGATCTTGTCCTGAGAAATGAAGTGTCAGGATTTGAATAAAATCTCTAAAATAGAGATTAGTTCCAAATGAAAGGACTAATGTGTTTAATGGGGGTTCAAATGTAGATACAAACCTTGTTCCAGAAATTAATGTGACCTGTGACCTGGCAGAGTCACTCCTGAATCCTATGCCTACTGCCTTTTTCCTTACCTACTATATTCCTACAGAATTCATCCAGTGTTTCAATAAAGCTGTCTAGTTTTAAATTAAAAATAAATAAATAAAAAGTTAAATGTATGGGGGAACATATTACTCCACTTAAAAAATCCTGAGAATTTTTCACAGATAATACTATATAATAAATCTCCAAGCCTTGACTGCTTTTGTGTTGTTTTCTTTGATTTGATGGTTGATTTGAGGAATCTCAAAGTTTCTGAAAGAAGGACTTGGGGATTTGTAAGAGAAATATTTCTGAGAATAAAAAGGCACCAAGACATCAATTTCTTCCTTTAGAGACTGAGGGATTTTGAGTTTCAAAACTCAAGAGAGAACCCCCATAGACCCAGTGGCAGAGATGTGTAATTAGCAGGTAGTATTTGTACCACATTTCTATTGCTGTTGTAACAAATTGCCACAAACTTAATGATTCAGAGGTAACATAAATTCACTATCTTAAAGTTTTCTAGACCAGAAGCCAGGTAGATAGTTCAGGAGCTTCCAACACTAAGTTGAACAACAGAGTTGACATTGAACATCCTTGACTTATTCCTGACCTTAGAGGAAATGTTTGCAGCTTTTTGCCACTGAGTATAGTGTTGGCTGTGGGCTTGCCATATCTGACTTTTATAATGTTTAGATAAGTTCCATTTATTTTTTGTTTGTTTAATTGGGCGTTTTTATCAGATAAGTATAATGAATCTTGAAGAAAGTTTTTTCAACTTCTATTGAAATGATCATGTGATTTTTCACCTTACTTTTTGTTGATTTGGTGAATGACAACAAGTGATTTGTGTATGTTGAACCACCCTTGCATCCTCGGGATGAAGCCTACTTGACAGTGGTGGATGGTTCTCTTAAAATATCGCTGTATTCAATTTGTGAGGATTTTGCTGAGAGGCTTTTGCACGTATGTTCATCAGGGATATTATTCTATAATTTTCCTTTTACATACTGTACTTAGTTTGGAGATTAAGGCAATGTTGGCCTCACAGAACATATTGGGTAGTTTTCCTTCACTTTCAATTTTGGGGAAAATTTTTGGGTAGAATAGGTATTAGGTCCTCTTTGAAGGTTTGATGGAATTCACTCAAAAAGTTATCTAGTTGTGTGCACTACTGATCCCTGACGTACTGGCCCAGACAGAGTCTTTGTGGAGATAGATTATCTTTCTTGGTCACATAAAACTCTACATTCCTTTCCTCTATCTCTAGTACCTGTATCCTATGCTAAGCGCAACTTAGCATCTTTAGATCACAACTTTTTTGCTTCCTTCCATACTCCTTATCACCATGTACTAGTCACTTAAAATTACTTCAAATTAGATGACTACATGTAGTAGGTTGTTAGCCTAACATTTATATAACATGGTTCTATGGATCTATACAGAGTTTCTGGGAGGTATAATACTCCAACAATCTCAGATATCCAAAGCTATCAGTGTGTATTATCACTGGTTTCTCCCTCTTGGCCATATCATATTAGACAAGTTGTTAGCACTCCAGCTGTAATTCCACATATTAATTCCTCATATTTCTCTTGAATTCTTGAAAATCATTCAGAATGTACACGATTGAGTCAAGTGTTATGGTGAAGCTATCCTTAAATGAATTATTCACTTAAAGTTAGCAATTTGTAGGTTCTATTGTGTTATTTTAGTAACAAATTACTTAACCCACAAATAATGGCAGACCAGTCTAGTTTGACATCACGGTGGTAGGCCTGTCCCATTAAACAACTTTATAGGGAATCTTACTCATGGTATTTATGAACCTAGCAATCTATAATACATGCTTTTTATCTTCTTTCTGAAATCCACTGCAGCTTGCAACTGGTCTAGGAGAGGGGAAGAATATAAGCATGTTTGGTATACTTTTGTCTCCAGTGGCAGTTCTTAAGCTTTAGGATGTATCAAAGGGCTTGTCAAAACACAATTTGCTTGGTTCCCACCCTGAGCTACTGATTTACTAGGCCTGAGGTAGAACCTGAAATTTGAATTTCTATATAACTTCCCAGGTGCAGCTGTTGAGAATCACCATCCTACAATATTTCAGAATCTCTTAAGCTGAGAATCCCTTAGAACTGATTCTCCTTTGAGATGCTTCTGAGATATATCGCTAGTGACTCAGCTTTGATTGACCTTCTGTGGCATTGCCAAAGTCACTTAATGCCTCTGTGTTGCTGTATCACTACCTGCAAGATGGAATATGTCATCTAAGGCTTAATGATGCTTAGGCTCACATGAACAGTGCTATGGATTTGCAAGTACTTATTTTAAAGTATTATTTTGTAGACTTGGAAAATTCCCCAGAGTAGTTATAGTTAAGGCTCTATATAGAAATTGAAATCCCTATTTGGCTTCGAAATCATTTACTCTGGAGTATTGACTTATTGGGCAGGGGGTGGGGGTGAAAGGGGTGGGGAGATGGGGGGTTGGGGGGAAGAAGGGAAGTCCGATTTTTGTAATTCCAGTCTCTGTGAATTTACAGCTAAATAAAATTTTCTTAAAGTTAAACTTTCACTCAAATCCTAATGCCTATTGATGCATTTGGTCAAACTTTGCAATATTTGAGGAACACTTTAGTAAGTTAGGGAACTTTTAAATCATTTTAAAAAGTTGTGGGTATAGAAATGAATATATATACACAGGATATTATTAATTATTCATTTTAATATTATTTGTTTCTTTGAACAAAATATTGCTTTGAGTAGAATGTCACATTACATTGAAAAATTCTTAAGATCACAGTCTTACAACCAAAATTCTATTTTATCTTCAAAGGTTTAGGCTTGATAAGTGTTTACTGTTTGCATGCTGTACTCCTAGAGTAATGATTCACTTGAATCTCAACTTTTGAACACAAAATTGATAATAATGCAATATCATTCTAAGCAAAATGACAAATTCTAAGCAAAATGACGAAACAAAAATGACAATTAAAAGAACCCATATTTAAAGATAAAATTTATACCCACCATCCATTTAGAAAATAACAAATATCAAGAACAAAATTGTCACAAAATAAGCCGGGCGCGGTGGTGTGAACCTATAAGCTTCAGCCTATGAAGCGGCTGGGGCTAGGGATCACGGTTCGAGTGCCGCTCGGGACAACACAGCGAGACCTAGTCCCAAAAAAATATCTGGGCGTGGTGGCGCACGCCTATAATCCCAGCTACTTGGGAAGCTGAGGCTGGGGATTGCTTGAGTCTGTGGTACCCCGAGTAACGTGAGCCTGCGGTTCCACGGGCAAAAAAAGTGAGCCCTAGTCTCAAAAAAAAACAAAAACAAAAACAAAATTGCCACAAAATAAAGCAACAAATATTGAATATTTTTAGTAGATATATATTGTATTTAAAATTATAGTGAAAAAAAGAAAGGGCAACAATTATTTGCTGTTATTCAAGTTAAGATTTTACAAAATATGATAATTCCAAAGAAAGTAGCAGAAAATAGGTAATAAATTAGAGAAATTAATGAAATAGAGAGCACATATAATAAAGAGAAACAACAAAGAAAAAGGCTATTTTAGAAGACTGGTTATATAGACAAACTTGTTGCAGAATGTATCAATGTAAGATACAAGCAAAATGATTATTTTTTTTTTCAAAAATTTGAGAACATACATGTAATGAATAAATTTGTAGGAATCTTTAATTTATAGAAACTGACTCAATAAGAAATGATTCAGTCTTTGAAAATCTCACACTGAAAATGAATGAAACAGTTAATTTTAACAAATTCTTCCAGATAAAAGACAGAAAGGAAATTCTCCAAAACTTATTTTCTAATCCAACTATAATGTTTCTACCAAGACTGAATATAAAAGGAAAATTACAGACTGACCTTATGAATGTTAATGCCAAAGTGAAAAATACAGTATTAACAAACCAAATTCAATAGAGTATTAAAATGATAATACATCATAATCAAGTGAATTCATCCCAGGAATATAAAGGTATTTTAGCATTGTAAAAATCAATTAATATATCTCACCACATTTACAGATTAAAGGACAAATATCATACCGTCATCTCACTTGAAGCAGAAAATCATTCAGGGTAATTGATCATCCATTCATAAGATAATGGATGTATCCCAGCAAGATAAGTAGCAAAAGTTTACAGAAAACATTCTCTATGGTGCATTTTGGAAATATTTATGTTCAAATTAGGATGACAACAAGGATTGCTATTATCATTCTTCTTTTTCAGCATTGCACTGGAATTTTTGACCAATAAAATATAAGAAAAAGGAATACTTTTGCAAAGTAAGAGACGAAACATATCCACAAATAATATAGCTGTATAGACTATCTACACAAATAGAGAGATGTCTTATTAGGTTAATAAGAAAAATTAGAAAATTGATTGGATATGAGATCAAATATAAAAATTCAATGCATTTCTACACACCAGAAAATATAAAGAAATTAATTTTTTAAAAAAATGTTCTTTCAATGTAAATAGTTATAAAGTACTCAGGAATAAGTGTGGCCAAGATAGTGAAATACCCAATTGGAAAAAATTATAAAGGTTTGTTGAAAGATGTTTTTATAAAGAAATACAGAGATACCCTCACATTCATGGTTAGGAAGAATCGATATTGCTAAAATGTCAATTTTCTCTAAATTAAATGAGGGTTTCAGGGCAAATTCAATCAAACTCCCACAAGGGAGTTTGAAGAATCTAACTAGCTTATGATAATATTTGAATAAAAGATCAAGGGGTCAAGAAGAGTCAGGATACTACTGATGAATAAGAATAAGGTTAAGTGCCCTACCAGTTACCAGATCTATCAAGTTAACCTAATTAAGAATTTGTTATCAGTGCAAGTAACAATTGACCAGTGGAATAACAAGCCCAGAAAAGACCTTTTCATATATGGAAATAGGGGATATATAACCATAATATATAGATTATATATATGTAAATATTATAGTGATAATTTTTTATCCACTTAGGGGAAAAAAGAGTAGCTATTAGAAGCCTCTCATACACAAAATTCTACTTCTAGATAATTTAAATATATATGGAAAAGTAAGACTACAAATAAGGAAAAACGTTAAAAGAATATATAATTTCACAGCAGAAAAAATCTCTTAGAATATAAAAAAGATGAACTAGATGAGAAAGGTTTGATAAATATAACTGTAGATATAATTTCTTTTAATTGCAATTCCAAAACCCAGAAAGCCGTGAAATGCAGTTTATTTTCACTTGTACTCTTATTTGGTTGGAAAAACAGACCCCAGGCTATTGGTATTATTCTTTCTATCAGATGTAATTGCTCACTTATTGTACCTCAGTTATATTAGTAAGTTTGACTGCAGAATTCGCACCAGACTCTGCTGAAGTATTCATAATACACAAGGCATTTTTCTTTCTAGAAAAAAAATACCTGACTCTGAAACACATCTGGTTTTAAGGGTTTTCAGTAAAGAACGGTGGACCTGAACATCAACATGAAAGTGACACCCATGTCAGGCTTAGGAGTTATTTCTGAGTGATGGGAAAGCAAGAGATGGTTACTTATAAATGAAGTCTATGAAAAGAATTCAGGGGTCTCATGATGCTCAGTATGTTTAGGGATTATTCAAGTCAATGGGGCGGGAGCTCAGGGTTTCCCTTGCTTCATGACTTACATGTATTAACATACATGTAAGCACTCAACCTATTACGGTACATAATACGCTAAAAACATGGGTTGAGGGTGTTCTAATTCTCTTCTGTTTCAATTCTTTACTGTAGATAACCCCCCCCCACACACACACATAATTGATGTCATGGCTCACTATTAAGCTATAAACCACCTTGACAAAAACTACGCCGCCCGCCCTGCTAAGCGCTCGGGTGGCGCTGGCTTAATAGACGGCTGTGACCAAACAACTTGAATGGGACGTACGGAAAATGATAACGTTCCTCTATGCGTCACTCCGAAGGTTTACATGTATTTCTCCCCCTTTGAGATATGGTTAAGCATTCCCCGGGCAATCGTCCCCCTTTCCTAGTGGGGTCCTGCCCACCACGCCTCGCGCGCGGGGAACTGGATGCCCCTGCAAAGCGCAGCGCGGCACAGCGCTCCGTCGCGTGCCGCGGGGGCTGCAGGGTGCACGCGGGGAGTGCACGGCAGTGCGACAACCTGGAGTCCGCGTCAGGCGCTCTGCACCATCTAGGCACTTAAGGCTGAGAGCAGGCTGTCTAAACACAGAGCATCTACCCCTGCAGCTGGTCTTCTTGCCGCCTCTCCTCGGGGAAGACATTCATCTGCCTCTCATCTCCTGTGCACTAATTTAGCGAGTCGAGTCAGTCTACCCGCTGGGAAAGCAAAGTAACAAGAACACACAGCAGATAAGACCTCAGAGACCATTTGTTGGCATTGGGATCTAGTCCAGCTGGGGCTCTCTGATGGAGTTGCTTTGGAGCACATGCACTCAAAATGTGTGAACACCTCCTTGGAATTTGGATTTTCTGCCCAGATCACAGGGATTGTATTTATCTGAGGAATCTGTGACCTCCTGGCTAAAATGCAGATGAGGATTTCCTCCCACTAGGCCCTTAGGGCAGCGGAGATTCCACAAGATGGGGATATTCTCAAAGGAAAGTGGAGTAGCCCTTCTCAAGAGAAAACTGGTTGGTCCTTAACTTGCAGCATCTATGATAATTTCCTTTTCTGCAAAGAAAGATAAGACAGCAGATGTTTGTGACCTTAGAGATTTATTGTCGGAAAAAAGCATTCATATAAAAGCTAATACTTTTTTTTCAGTTTTTCTTCAAAAGGTAAAAATACTTTAAAAATAATGTTTTGTTAAAAAATTAGCAAAACTTTTAATTTTTATAAAATTAATAAACTGAATGGTAAAAAGGAAATGGAAATACATACTACAGATTATGAAAGAACAAAAACTTTCTATCACCAACTTATAAAGTCTCCTGTATTTATAGTTTCGTGTATTTTAGTATATGTACATGATTTCACACTATTATTTCATATATACCTCGATGGGGTTCTTTTTTATTTACAGAAATAGTATAAGGTCTTTGAAATATTTTTGAGATATTAGTAGAGGTCTAGATTTTCCTACTTTAAATCCCAGCAACTTTACTTATTAAACTACATTACTTTGATCAAATTACTTAAAATTGCTCAGGCCTTCCATTTAGATATCATAAAATATAAGATATCGTAAAAGGCATTTGATACCACAGTGGTGTTATGGTAATCAAATGAGCTAAACTATATGAAGTGCTATCTGTGTGACACATAACTAGTTCCCTAGCAGATTACTATTATTTCTCTTTAAGTGCAACACTTGAAAATACTTTATCTTATTCCACAGTGCCACACACTTCATTTCTTGAAGAAATCAGGCTTTGTGGAAGAGTTTTGCAATTTAATTTTGCAAACCATTTCATTTTTAAAGATTTTAGATCTAGCTTTTTAAAACTTAGGTTTAAACTAACCAGTGGAAAGAAAGCAGTAAACATTTTTTTTTTTTATCTATCACCTTACTTGTCAGCAGTTGCCTCCTATCTTTGCCTATATGGTTTTGAAATACATTGATTTTTATACAGATGGCTATAGGATATTGAGATGTAACATTTTATTCTGGCTTAGTGGAGTGGGTAATATTCTGCTTCTACCCCAACCCTAACTTTAAACAGAGTTGTTTAAATTTTATACCTCAATAATAGTTGAACCTCAGGACATTTTCATTAGAATGAAAGGCATTCCACCAACTAAAACAGTAAAAAAAAAAAAAAAAATGAAACCTGTACTTTGTCCCCACAACTCACTGAATGAGAAATGATAGGTGACATGACTTACTAACTTAGATAGCAGCTACCTGCAAGCTAGAACAACAACAACAAAAAAAGTAAAAATTACTTGAAAGTGTTTTTTGCTATTTATCCTCAATATTATAAAATCCTGTTCTAAGCTAAGTGTTTTAGATAAGCAAAGGTACATTGATTTTTTAAATGAAATTTTTTTTCTGCTAATATTTAATCCTTATTTTGTATGTAATATATTCATATAAATTGTTTTGTCTAATCTTCAAATAAATTTCTCTGCAGTTTTTTTCTTTTTTAATATTTATTTACAGATAAGGAATGTGAGGTCTAGGATCTTCCTGTTATGATTAGGTTATAGTCAGTGAAATGATTTTCCTTTGGAACCAATATAATCGTTGTAGTTAGCCTGCAAGTCATGTTAAGTATTTACACTATGTTCGGAAAAAGGACATAGCAGGTGAGAGCAATTTTCACTAATACTTATTATTGATGGTCTTTAGAAAATTGTTAATTTTCTAGGAAACACATGTGATTTTGTTGACTTTCATATTCTTCATATTTGAGAAGATAATATATGATTTCATTTTCAAAAAGTCTTGCTACGAGTTCCAAAAGGTTGCCAACGTTTCCTTTCAGGAAAGGTTTCCTTTCAGGAACACTGTCCTAATTTTACTCACTATTTAAACAGTGAGAAGATATTTTTTAAAGCAGTAGATAGATAGATTGAAAAATGTTTCTGTTATTGCATGTAAGTGCTGCTATATTTGGCATACCCACAGGGAAATTGTCCTTCAGGAACAAAGAAAAGTAGTTTATCTAGTTTACTCATTTTGGGATAGACTTATAACTACAGTGATGATCAAAATCAGGTGTTTGAATACCATTAGAAGATCCTAGGAGCCCCCAGTCACCCACCCTGCTGCGCTCCTTTTGGGGTTCAGGGAGCGCAAGGTACAGGAGCCCTGCCACCTGCCAGGGTGGCAGGGAGTGGCTGGGGTGCACCCTGTCACTACCACGAGGTGGCTGGGGAAGGCGGGGGTAACCCCACCCACACACTCAGGTCAGTCATGCTGCTGGTCACTGAGGTCCCCCCCAACACAGGTTAGCGGGCTGGGGGGGACGGGACTGGGGGTCATTCCCTCTGGTCTTCTCCAAATCCAGTCAACCCTCACCATAAGCACTAAATCAGTGATTCAACGGCAGTTGCACACAAATACAGAGGTGAAAAAGAAAGTATTCTGGAACAATGAACATGTCAGATCCATGGGACACAGGACTATAAGACATTACAGAGACAAACTACCTCAGAAATACAACCACTGTGATCTGCAATGATGGGAACAGAATTTCAGAGATGCGTTCAGCATGATCATAGAACCCTCCCACTTCAGGGCATGAGGAAACCCACAGAGAGGGCCAGTGGCCCCACAACGAACCGAACCAACCATCTGCCAGGGCCTACCTGGATCAAAAAATTTGGTGCACAAACTTTGGCCAGGAGAAACACTCCCAATGCCAGCAACCAGAACTACAAAACAAAAAAGGAGTAAAATGTGACAGAAGATGGGTCGGAGCAGCTAACCAGAAAGAAGAAGGCACTGAAAGAACTCAACCATGTGTGAACTGGTGGCCAGCTGCAAAAAAACACTTGGAAAACTAAGCACAGGCCACTGTGTTCCAGGAAACCACATCCACACTGGACAAAAGGACATTGCGACGGGAAAGAAAAGGAAGAACCCAAGGGACTAAAAATTAAACAATAAATGGAGTGAAAGAAGAGATGGAGTGACCAGAGGGTGGGATGGGGGAGGGGGGGAGGAACACCCAAAAGGCAAATGTAAACAAAACTTATTCAATAAAAATATATATTATTAAAAAAATCTTCTATTGTGCACTTTATCAAGATAACTGAATAAGATTGGCTAAACTAGCCTTGAACAATAAACTCTATACAAGTCAGGCAAATTTAGTGTGTACAATGATGATAAATAATAAATAGTGGGGCTCTGATAGTAACTTCCAGTTATTCTTCAATAGGAATTCATGAAATTGAACCAGATAAGACCAGGGGACATATTGTCCCCATTTCATCTTCTTTTTAATTTATCTGTTTCTCTTCCTATTCATGTACCTCTTCATTCCCATATCTGGAAGTAGAGCTGTGTACTTCCACAGACATACACGTGTCTGGTTTTTTGTTTAAATCTTCTTGTTATTCACAGCATCTAACACAGTATGTGGCACTTGTTAGGTTTTCAGCTGGCAGTTCTCAATGAATGAACAGTGTATATTCTTTGACTCTGGGTCCCCTTGTCTTTCCAACCAATGTTAATAGTCTTGGGTTTTCTTCCCTGATGTTTATAGTCTTGATTTTTTCTCTGTTTCTCTCTATTTAAGTTAATTCTGAGATGTGTTTAGGCAAGGAAAGATTTTTAACAGTCAATTTTCCCTGATTATTTTATAAATAGTACATTCTGACTATAATATTGTTTATTGATCGCTTCTTGGCCTTTTGGCTAAGATCAAGTGTAATTTTTTTTATTGAAGATAGTTTAGATGCCAAAATACAGTGAAGAAAATAAATATTCCTCAAGCAAATAAACATTTAATAAATTGAGGTTTTTCCTTCCTAACAACTTATGTGCTTGTGTATCTTTTCAAAATTAATATTATAATGTTAATTGTTTTTAAATTTAATATTACATGGTATTTTCTTAGGTAGTTATAGTTTCTTTCAACCAGTGATTTCTAAATAATTGACTTTTTTTTTTACCTTTTAGCCTATGTATCTTCACAATGATTTTAAACATATTCTGTTTTCATTGTTCTCTTGACTGTTGTAAAAGATATTTTAATTAGAATATTTATACTTTTACATCTGTATTCCTCCCATAACATTTCCTGAGGATAAATTCCAGATATGAAAATTCTGAGTTAAAGAATAAACATTTTAAAATCTCTAGATACAAATGGTTAAACTTTTCCCAGAAATGTTATACAAGTCTACACTGGGAGCAGGCTTTTCTTTCTTGTGAAGATTAGCTGGTACTTAGAATTTAAATGGAAAAAAAAGGTCCACCGCAGCACACAAGTTGTGAATCATAGGTTGCTATATGCATCCCTCTCAAGTATCAACTCAATTTGCAGTAGCTGAGGGATGTGTGGATCACCAGTTCATACTCACTGCAACTTAGACTTTACCTTGTGTTGTTATTTTAAATTAAAAAAATCTTCCCTATGAAAGAGCTGCTAGAGATGGCTGGTTCCAAGACTGAAGTGTGATAGTTTTAGCTTTTTGCCTTTTTTTTTTTTTTTTTGATTGCTTGAGACTTACTGCTTTACCAACATGCACAAGGGCTGTACAATCAAATTCAGAGATAGGGTCATGGTTAAATTACCAGAGTCAACATTTGTGCCTAAAAAGATATTGGGATGTAATCTACTGTGTATGCTTAGAGAAAATGCACATTTACTCTTTTGCAATGTCATCCAATATAATGGTAAATAGACTAGGGCAGACCATATCCATCAATAATAAAATGAAATAGGAGTGACTACTGGCAAAATTTAAATTCATGCAATATGACTTTGCAAATATATTAGATAAACAATTAAAGCTGAGAATCCAACACCATATCATAAGAACAAACAGTATTGAGTTGTTTCAAGCTTATTGTTTTCTAGAATAATAGATGAAGCTTTGCCATGCATGGATTTTCATTTAAATTGCCCCCCAGAGTAGAGGAACAACTTGCTTATAACCCAAATTAGGTCTGTCACCTCTAGTGTCCCTTGGTACTCACCTGAAGGCAGTTTGAGTAGATAACATTGAGTCAGGTACACAGTGAAATTAACTTTTTAATTTTTACCAGAAGAGTAAGGGGCATGTCTTCTATTGAGCTTTTTCTTGCTTATTTTCTTTACTGATGATGTTTCTCAAATGTACTAGTATAGAAGGGGGAGTGCCTACTTCTTTAGAGGAGAGAGAAAAACCACATGGTATAGAATCAGAGAATTGAGAACTGGCTCTGAGTGTAAATGGCTCATGAAAAAATTATCTGGGATAAAACAATGCTGCACCAGATTTAGGAGCGCTTCAGTCCTCTTCAGGTAACTCACTATTCAATTACTATTTACACACAGCTTGCTATTAACTTAAATAATGCTTAAAGTCCAAGGACAAAACAATAGACCAAAAACAGATCTGACCTTGTTTTTATGCCACTAAATCTCTACCATGTGAAGAGAGCTAATAAATACATATCTCCACAAACAAATATATAAATGCAATCATGAAGAGGGCCAAGGTACATAGCAGAGGTAATTAACCCTGAGGTCAAGGAAGGCTTTTTTGATAATGTCACACTTAGGTGAAACCTGAGATATAAGGATGAACTAGGTAAAGGGAGGGCAAATGAGAATTAAGGATGAAGAAATTATGTGCTCAAAGACTCTGTTAAATACAAAGGGTTATAAGAAGTTCAATGCATTTGAAAGGACAGAGTAATGGGTATATAATATAAAATAAAGCATTAAGTAAAAAGTTATTCTATACATGAACTCCAAACCTGTGTTAACATTTTGTATTGATTTTTTAAGAGTTAACTGGGAATTATTGAGGGATTTAAGCAGGAAAGTTATATTACTAATTTTTTAATTTGAAAATATCACTCTAGTGTCTCAGTGGAGAACTAGTTAGAATGGAATTTAAAAAATGAATACAGGTCAGCCACTTAGAAGATCATTGTATTCAGTCAGAGGAGAGTACTCTAGCCTGGACTACAGCAGCAATGGCTAACAAGGGGAATCATAGACAATATTAAGGGACATCTAGGGTGTAGAACTAAGAGCAATTGATGAGAATTTGGAATATAGAGCAGAGGGATAATGACTTGTCAATGAATACATATACTTTTATGGTGTGAGCAATTGGAGGGGTGATGGTGCCAGGTTCTGAGTTTTAAAATAATGGTAAATGACCTGGTTAAGGGGAAAATTTTTTGCTTTGTTTTGGACATATTAAGTTGAAGAGTTTTTTAAATATCGTAAAGGAGTTGTGTAGATAGCTGAATATGGTTCACTGCACTTGGAGGAAGTATGCAGTTTGAAGCTGTAAGTTTTCCAGTCATGTGGTTATTGGATATTAAAACTATTGATACAGTAGTTCTCAGGACTAAGGTATAAGTGGGTGAAAAGATAATAAGGCATAGACCTAATGTGATTTATTAAAAAATTCTTCTTTCTCTCCCAGGTCATAAGTAATGATTCTTGGATTTCCCCCCCTAAAACTTCTCTTCTCCTCTATCAAGAGATGATGATATTTCATGAGTGAGAGACTGGTTAACAGTGACATATTTTGTTGAAGAACCAAATAAGGTGAAAATGTTGGTTAAACATCATTAGGGACATCTGTATCTTTATTCAGAGTCATTTCAAGGAAATCATTAAACCAGATAATTGAATGAAAAGTTCTGGCGAATTGGATTGCCATAATTAGATTGCTGAATTGCCAGATAGGATTGACTAAAAAGTTCTGGCAACTTGAGAAGAATGACTGTTGATGGAAGGAGAGATTGGAAGAGTAGTGGAAAGGAATTAAAAACTGATGGTAGTTTTAATTTTTAATGGCAGGAGCTTGGACTGGGGAAAACTCGGTGAAGTTCAATTGAGGGAGAGAATTCTTTGATAAATAGTAAAAAGGGAAGAAAATCAGGATCAAATGGTTCTTAACCATTCAAAAATCATTGAGACCAAAGCAAAAGTGGTAGAGAATTTTTAGTTAGCTAGGATAAGAGACAAATCTCAGTAAAAAAGAAAACCAGATGATTGAATATGTAGAGAGATGCTTGTCTGATATCAAGGAAGTGAGGTAAATCCCACTTAACGGTTTCTGTGTTTTTTGTAGTGGTTCTATTTTTTTTTATAAAAATGTAATTTTGCTGAGCTTGAGAGACTAGGAGAACGGTTTCAGGAGAATGGAAAACTTTTCACATAATCATTGAGGTGAGTATAAGAGTGAATAAGCCAAACTAGAGAAGTTTGATGAGATTATTAGCAGTGCTGAAAGTACCAGTTGAAGGTGGTGATTACAGGTTTACAATGGACCTTTTGTGTGATTTTCTTTGACTGCTCTCAGTTCCTGAGAAGCGGGTATCAAGAAAGCAGATAGTCACACACATTCAATTTGGGAGTTTCCTTAGAGAGGAGTAATTAATAAAGCAGAAAGGCAATGAAATTTATACCATTGTCAAGAGTATTATTGAAATGATGAAGTATGTGTTTTAATGATCTTAGAAGGGAAACGAAGAAGGAGGGAGATAAAGTGGAAGGAGCAGTAGATGGAAGACAATGATGAAGTCAAAGTATTTTTATAACGGGTGATTTTACAAAACTAAGCTGAAAGGAGAAGAGTTAGTGATCAAAGAAGAATATATTTGAATTTTTCTTTAAATATAAAGAAGTTCAAGGCAAAATCATGCTCATTGGAGATGCAGACTAAATAACTGAAAAAGCAAATAATTGGGTCCAGTTATCTAAGGGGACTCAGACAATACATTGAATGGTACTGTGGGCACCCTACTGAATGGGAGAAAATATTTGTATTTCATATACTTGACAAGGGGCTATTATCTAAGATCTATAAAGATCTTATACAAGTCAACAAAAAGAAAACAAATAAACCAATCAAAATATGGGTAATAGAGCTAAATATACATTCTAAAGAAGACACACGGATGACCAACTGACCCATGAAAATAAATGTACTCATTGTCACTTACTGTAATCAAGAAAAGGCAAATAAAAACTACAAAGAGATACCACCTCCACCTGTGAGATGGCCATATCAAAAGGGCCAGAATAAAGTGTTGACAAGGATATGGAGTAAAAGGAAACTTTTCTTCACACTGTTGATGGGAATGTAGACTGGTGCATTTCTTATGGAAAACAGTGTAAAAGGATCTAAAAGTATGAAAAATAGATCTACTATACAATTCAGCAATTTCACTCATATATCTACCCAAAGAATGCAAAAACACTAACTCAAAGCACTCCTAAGTTCATTGCAACACTATATACAATAGCCAAATTATGGAAAGAATCTAAGCACCCAAGAACAGATGAATGGGTTAAGATGACTTAGTATGTATACACTGAAATACTTACTCAGCTATAAAAAAAGGATTAACTCTTTTTCATTTACAACAATATGAATGGTACTGGAGGAGTCATGCTAAACAAAATAAATTAGAAGAAAGACAATATTGTGTTGTTTCACTCATATGTGAAATAAGGAGCAACAAAACAAATGATCAACCAAAACCAAATAAAAAACAAAATCTAGAAATATGTTGGTAAAATTAAGGCTACCAGAGAAGGTGGGGAGGGTGGAAAGCAGTGTGTGGAAGGGGCCTAGCTAATTGTGGTGGAGGTCCATAGGTGTCTTTGTGGTGGTTGGTAACAAATATATGATAAGGTGTGGTTTCATGCTTTTAAATCAGGTATGATAACGTCAAGATATTATCTCAATATTTTTTTTATGAAAGAATGGTGTTTTGGGAATGATAGGGAAGATTGTAAACCAGGAATCAAATTTTCTTGCAATCTATAGCCAATGATACTGACTTCAGAAGGTGGCATTATTTAAGAGGTTGGAATTTGAATAACTGATGTAAAACTCAAGAGTTATTTTCTGTTATCCTCCCCAAATGTCCCCACTTCATTTCTCCTCTGCTCCCTCCTTTCCTTTTCTTGCCCACATTATTCAAGAGTTCACTGAACTTTTAAATTCTGAGGCCACTCACAAAATCTAAATTATACTCTTGGTCATCATAAGGATCTGCCAGCCTCTATGTAAGTGTTGGACTAGGAAAAAATTATAATGACCGCTCCCACCCCTAGCCCCACTGTAATTATTCTAATGTATTTGGGATGAAAATCTCTGGACTACAAAAAACAAACAAACAAAAAAAGCAGAGGTCAGCAACAGACCAGGGTCTCCAATTTAGTAAACACATTTCACACACTTAGACTACATACATCAAGCCCTCAGTTTATGCATCAGCTAAGTGAAGAAAATATTAAGTGATTCCACTTGGAACACCCCATTCATTTCATTGACATTTACTGAATATCTACTGCATATATTCCCTGTGGTAAGCATAACAACTTGCCACAAACCTGGTATCTTAATATCACAGAAAAATATACTTCTAGAGGTCAGATAAAAAAATTCATTTCACCAGCTAAAATGAATGTATCATCAGGGGGCACACTTCCTCCAGAGACTTTATGTACCTCCTTGCTTTTCTGATTTCTGGTGATTGCTGGTATTCCTTGTCTTATGACCACTGTGAGCTCTGTCTGTATCTTGATGTCAATGTGTGTGTGTGTGTGTGTGTGTCCATGTCTTCTAATTCCATGAGTGTCTTTGCTAAATATTTAGTATTATTGGATGTGCTGTCTGATTTTCATTAGTTTTACCACTGGTGGAATATTGAAAACATGTATGCTGCTAAGTAATTTGAGATAGAGTTTGAATATCTGTAGTGTGAAACCAAAACTAAAGTTAATGTTAAAACCATGTGGTGTTTATTGGAAGCAACAAAAGCTAAACCCACCCACAACATGGAGGAATAGTGAGGACAAGATCAAGCCTTCTCTGAAAAACAGTTTTTTAAAAAGGGATTGAGTATAAACTCCTAGCAACAAACAGAAGCCTCAAACCAGCTTGAGAACTGCAGCACTTCTCCAGGACACCCAGGAACAAGAAAAAGAACCCAAGAAGAGGAGCCCATTGGCCTCTGGCAGCAGCCGGCTGGTCAGGGAAGACCAGTCCATGGACCTACCAGCATCACCTTCCAGCTGGGCTGGAAGAAACACCACCATCCACCTTAGAGCTGGAATCTTTGGATGCCTTCAGGTGAGCAATAAAGACCACAGCAACAGAAACCAGATCCCTAAGAGTGAACAGGATCATATGGAGTTCCTTTCTGTTGCTAATGTATCTGGGAAACTAGGTCTCTGTGATAGCCATTGTCCCAGATGGGAAAGTGTGGGAAAAATACATACAAACCACATTGTCTGCTGGAGGTGCTGGGCATGAGCGTGGTCTTGGGAGGCCAAGAATAAGAGGGAGCAGGGTGTAAGGGTCACACAGGAATCCTGTACACAGAGGCCTCAGAGAGAAGGGCATAGGATGGAGCAAAGAAGCAAGTGTCCAGGTGAGCACGGGGGAAAACAGGTTCTCCAGTAACCTGGACTACCCCAGAGCCACAGGGAAGTGTACTTAGAAGTTATAGGAAGTGCATTTGGCTACACAGGGAAGCGTGTACGGGCACTGGGGTTACACAGGAAGCAAGACTTGGGGAGGTGATCAAAAAAGCCCCCACAGAGCCATGGGACTGTGTGAAAGGGGGAAAAAGGAAACTCAAGCATGGGTTCCCTAATTGGCACTCCTGGGAACTGGGATAAGAATATGGGCATTGGCCCTGACACAGTAATTGGCACATCCTGGACTGTGCGACTGCGCACTGCTGCCAGACAAAAGCTAAGGGTCCTGCCACTGCGCAAATAACTTGTGCCCTGACTTAACACAGACAAAAGGTGCCAACAAAAAGTGAAGGCCCACAGGCCCCCAAATTAGTGATAACTGGGGTAAACACTCAAGGCTCAGAAGAAAACACTCATGGCAATAGTTGTCTGGGAAACACACACACACACACACACACACATATACCCTGGTAAAAACTACTGCATACCCCCATATCCAAATACAGAAGTTCACAATAACCCAGCAAGAACAGTCAAAGTTTCTTCCTGCCATCAGCAGAGACCCAGACAACACCTGGATCTCTGCTGCAGGAAACTGAACCTCTACTCCTGCCTACCAACCACTGTAGCCCATGTACTTGGGGGATAATACAAACCAACAATACTGCCAAATAAGTGCCACTGGCAGCAGTGGCACTAGCACACCAAATGCAGAACAAATCCAAAAGCAAAATATATGAAGAGAAATCACAAATGATTGAACTCACCATCTTGAGATCAATGCATCTCAGAAAGTAAGTCAGTCCACTGAATCCAACAACATGGGTGTAGACAAATATTACAACATGGCAGAAAAAAAAATTCAGAACCATCATTATCAAAAAAACTGGAAAATAAAATGAAGAAGACAGAGAAGGAAATGAACTAGATGAAAACACAATTAATTTTGAAATGAGAATGAATTTTTAAAATAGTTGATGGAAGCTAACAGAACAATGCAGAAAATAAAGAGCTAAGGGAAAAGCCAAGAACAAAGACTAGAAGATATGGAAGAAAGAATTAGCACTTTTGAAGATTCAGACCTAAACAGGGAAAAAACAGAAAACAAAAGCAAACAAACAAACAGAAAAAATAGAAAAGAGATGCAAAGTGAAAACAACAACAACAACAACAAATATGCTCAGAGAAATATCTGACAACTTGAGAAAAGTCATTATCAAATAATAGGCACCCTAGAAAGAGAAAGAAAGTCTAAGGAAAAGAGAAAATATTTGAAGAAATAAACCTAAAGAATTTCCCAAATATGAAAAAAGAGATGAAAATAGACATACAAGAAGCCAGAACACTAAAATAGTTTTAATGAAAGGAAAAGTACAGCATGGCACATAATAGTTAAAATATTTAAAATTCAAGATAAGGGAAAAATTAATGAAGTTTGCAAGAGGCAAAAAATAGATAACCTATAAAGGAAAACTTGTTAGGCTCACTTCAGACTTCTCAGAAGAGACACTCAGGGCAAGAAGCCAATGGAATAACATATACAAATAGCTCTAAGAAAAAATATGCCTAAGAAAAAAATATGCCAGACAAGGATACTTTATCCTGCAAAGTTTTCCTTCATCTGTGAGAGTAAAATATGGTCCTTCTCAGACAAACAAATTCTCCAAAAATTTGCCACAACGACTCCCCCCCCTTCAAAAAATACTACAAGATGCCTTAAAATGTGAACCAATAGAAGAATGAATAGGGAGAACATGAGAAGGAAACAAATTGAACCACACACACACAAAAAAAAATTAATAAATTGACTACCACTTATCAACAAACACCTTAAATGTTAACGGACTAAACTCACCAATAAGAAGAAATAGAGTAGCAGAATGGAGTAAAAGTTAAAGTCCTACTTTTTGCTGTCTGTAGGAAACACACCTAATTGCTAAAGAAAGGTATAGATTGAAAGCAAAAGGTTGAAAAACAATTCTGCAAGCAAATGAACCCCAATATCATACTCATAGCAGATAAAAGATAAAATAGACTTCAGACTTAAAAAGATAATGAGACAAAGATGGCCACTATATAACGACTGAGGGGATAGATAGTATTCCAGGAAGACATACACTTATCAATACATAGGCACCAAAATGAAGTAGTATCAAAATACACCAGAAAACTACTAGAATATCTGGAAAAAGATACTAATGAGAATATAATATGTAATAGTAGACTGCAACACCCCACTTTCACTAAGGAACAGGTCAAGAAGACAAAAAAATAAAAAAAGGACACAATAACCCTAAACAAATGACTAGATCAAATGACCCTAATAGACATCTACAAGGCACTACACCCAGTAAGAAAGGAATACACATATTTTTCAAGGGCACATGGATCATTTTCCAAGATCAATCATGTATGGGCCACAGCACCGTCATCAACAAATACACAAAGATTGAAATCAGATCAGCAATTTTCTCTGATGATAAGGCATCAAACTAGAAATCAACCATGAAAAGAAAGAAAACAAGCCCCACATCTCATGGAGACTGAATTCCTTTTTAGTGGAAAATCACTGGTTTAACAAATATATTAAAGAAGAAATGAAAAAATATTTTAAGATGAATGACAAGGAGAACATATTCTTCCACAACATATGGGATGTTGCAAAAGCAGTGATAAGAGGAAAATGTATAGCAATACAATTGAACATCAAGAAACAAGAAAATACCCAAAGAAACAACCTAATCTCACATCAAGAGATCTAGATAAACAACAATGAAAGAATTCAAAAGCAAGTAGAAGGAAGGAGATAATAAAAATTCAAGTTGAAGCAAAGCAAATAGAGATAAAAATATAATCCAAAAGATCAATGAAACAAAAAGATGGTTCCTTGAAAGATAAACAAAATAGATATATTTCTGGCCAGGCTCACACAGAAGAAAAGGGAGAAAAGTGCAAATAAATAGAATCATAAGTGAAAGAGGAAAAAACAAAAATACAGAGTATAATTAGAAATTACTGTGAATATCTACATGCAAACAAGTTTAACAACCTCAATGAAATGGACAAAGTTTTAGAAGGATATATCCATCCAAAACTGAATAAAGAAGACACAGAAAACTTAAATAAACCAATCTCAAGTAGCAAAATTGAAACAGTAGTCAAAGCCCTCCCCCAAAACAAAAGCCTGGACCATATGGATTACAAATGAGTTCTACCAGCCATTCAGAGATGAACGGGAGCCTGTCCTATAAAAACTCTTTTAAAAAATAGAGAAAGAAGAAATAATACCAAATACATTCTTTGAAGCAAACAGCACACTAATATCAAAACCAAAGATAGCACAAAGAAAGAATACTACAGGCCAAATTCCCTAATGAACACAGTTGTGAAAATTCTCAAAAAAATTCCTAGCAAATAGAATCCACCAATCATTGAAAAACTACACCATGATAAAATGGGATTTATCCCTGGGAAACAAGGATGATTCAACATCCTTGTTGAATCTAACACATCAACAAAAAGAAACATAAAAACCACATGATCATATCAATAGATGCTGAGAAAGCATTTGACAAAGTTTAACATTCATTTATGATGAAGGTCCTTGAAATTCTAGGGTCAGAAGGAGGATAACTTACCATAATAAAAGCAATATATGACAAACCCACAGCCAATATCATCCTAAATAGGGATAAACTAAAAGCCTTCCCTCTGAGATTGGGAGTAAGACAAGGCTGATCACTCTCACCACTGCTTTTTAACATAGTTCTAGATGTTCTAGCTAAAGCAATTAGGCAAGAAAAGTATATACAAGGAATCCAAAAAGGGAGAGAAGAAGTAAAACTATCACTGCTTGCAGATGATATGATAAAATATATAGAGAATTATAAGAATTCTACAGAAAATCTAGTGAAAAAAACAGTTCAGTAAGGTTATAGGTTACAAAATTAATGCACAAAAATCAGTAGCTTTCTTATATGCAAAAAAATCAGTTTGAAGAAGAGATAAAGAAAACTGCCCAATTCTCAATTATACCAGTGAGAAAATTAAATGCCTGGGAATAAATTTGACAAAGGATGTGAAAGACTTATGCAAAGAAAAGTATTAGCAAGAAGATACAAAGAAATGAGAAGATATTCCCTGCTCATGGATTGGAAGAATTAACATCGTCAAGATGACCATTTTACCAAAATCAATTTATGATTCAATGAAATTTCAATAAAAATCTCAGTATCATTCTTCAAAGAAATTGAAGAAATGTTACTAAAATTCATTTAGAACAATAAAAATCCTTGAATAGCCAAAGCTCTTCTGGCTGAGGAGAGAGAATGGAGGTATTACATTCCCAGACTTAAAATTGTACCACAAAGCCATAATAATTAAGATGGCATGGTACTGGAACAAAAGCAGACACACAGACCAATGGAACACAATTGAAAACCCAGAAATAAAACTCCACGTATATGGTCATCTAATATATGACAAAGGATCAAAGGATCAAAGACTATCCTTGGAGCAAGGATAATCTCTATAATAAATGGTGCTGGGAAAACTGGACTGTTGTATGTAAACAAATGAATTTAGAATACTCCCTTATACCATGTACAAAAACCAACTCAAAATAGATAAAAGACTTGGATGTAAGACCTAAAACCATAAAACACAAAGAGAAAAATATGGGTAAAACACTCCAAGACTTATATCTCTTTCAGGACAATCAAAGGAAAACATAAACAGCTGGGACCACATCAAACTAAAAAAGCTTCTGTACAGCAAAACAGACAATCACCAAAATAAAAAGACACCTAATTGAATGAGAAAAAATTTTTGATCTCCATACATCAGATAAGGGTCTGATAGCAAACATTCACAAAAAAACTCACATAAACAAAAACAAAGCAAAAAGTCCTATCTAAAATGGAAGAAGAGCTGAAAAGATAATTCTCCAAAGAGGAACTACAAATGGTTTATAGGCAATGAAAAAGGCTCAACATCACTAATAATCAGGGAAACGCAAATCAAAAGCACAATGAAATACCATCTTACACCAGTAAGAATGGCTCTTACAAGCAACAAGTACTGACGTGGATGTGGAGAGAAAGCAACACTTTACACTGCTGGTGGGAATGCAAACTAGTCCAGCTGATACAGAGTAGTGATGCAGTTGAAAATTGTATTGGGCCAAAATGCCCTGGTGGGTGGAGTCTGAAAGACCTGTGAGAGAAAATGGGAAGCAGGAAAAGGGGGAATAAAAGGGAGAAGTTAGGAGAGAGGAAGGGAGAGATAAGACTGGTGGACTGACAGAACAGGCCCACATGGTCTGGCTGGGGGAAGCCCCCTGGAAGAGTGAGCTGGTGGTAGCGAGGAGACACGGAGGGAGAGTGGCTGGGAGAGAAGTAGCCATTGTGGAGTTGGATGCCAGAATGGCAGGCCAGGGTTGAACCAGGGACTGCTGAGGGCAGGCCTGGTGGATTTGGCCAGACATGGCTGAAGGTGGGCAAAGGAAGCACATGGAGCTACAACAAGGAGGCATATTTGGAAAACTGAGTTTGCATCAGCATCTGTTGGAAAAATTTGAAGAGCCTTGGAGAAGTGGAGCAGCTCAGAACACTGGAGAGAGAAGCCAAGAGAAGATGCTGGAGAAGGAATGGACTTTGCAGGGTGCCTTCAGGTTTGGAGGGGCACCATCTTGGACATGTGTTTGGGACTTTCGGACTAAACGGTACTTGGGGTGAAATAACTGACCACTCACAGCATTAAGGACTTTTTGTTTTCCTGGTTAATTTCCCTTGTTAATAAAACCCTGTTGTCTAAAATGCTTTGTGACTTTGACAACAGCTGTGTGCGGCGCTGGTAAGAAAGTTGGGTGGCAGAAACCACATATTAAAAGGTGCTGTTTTTTTCCAGTGACTTGGTTGGCAGATTTTGCCCCCTTTTACCTGATTTCACAGCCACTATAGAAAGCTATGAGGCGGATCTTCAAACTACTGAAAATGGAACTACCATTGATTGAACAATTCCACATCTGGGACTCTACCCAAGGAATTACAAAACACTAATTCAAAAGGACACCTGTACTCATATGTTTATTGCAGCACTATTTAAATAGACAGAATATGGAAACAACCCAAATGCCCCAAAACAGATGAATGGATCAGAAAGTTGTGGTATAGTTACGCAATGGAATATTATTCAACTTTAAAAAAAGACAAATTTGATTGCATTTGTGAAACAGGATGGAGCTAGGAAGAATCATACTAGCAGAAATAAACTAGAAATAAAAAGGGAAATACTAAGTTATCTCACCTATATGTGGGATATAGGGAAAACAAGCAACATAAGAGCAAGAAAAACATAAAACTAACAAACTCAGCAGAACTAAAGTATAAAGCAAGGAAAGGGGAGAGAGGGTAAAATTAGGGGAGGGATGTGCATAGAGATTAAGAAGATGATTTATGGGTGACGAAGTGGTGGGAGAACCTTAGGATAGACAATGATGTAAAAAAAAATACATGTGCAATTAATTAAAAAATAAAATAAAAAATAGGAAAAACAAAAAACAACTGAAAACTAAGGATGCATGATTAAGTTAAACCAGAGACAGTGAAGAAGTCAGATGGATAAAAGAGTGGTTATTTTTAGGCTGAGCAATCATGCATCTTTCACTTTTTGAGGGGGCTTTGCATAGTTGAGGCTTGAACAATTATGAGTTGACAGGATATGACTTGACTCACAATGTAGAATCTTCCAGATGGCTCAGTGCACTCATTTCCTGTGATGGAAAGGTCTAGAATCAACCTTTAACTCTTATGCTCTATTTCACTTTATTTTTATTATCTCTTCTGAAAAATTTTGAGTATTCAATAGCATATTCTGCCACTATCATATATAAATAAAAATATTTACATTTATAAGTATTCTCATATATTAGTTGGTGGACACTCAACCAATTTTATACGTATATATTATATTTGTATATGTTTTTACACTAAACCAATTTAAAAGATAAATTGTGACAGTGAGCTAACTAAAGGTCTCCCAACAACTAAGACAAAATAAATACAAGGAATATAGGTATTTGGTAAGTGCTAGGAAGTGAAAGACAAGGAGTTCTGGAAAAAAAGTTAGATTAATTAAGGTCTTTTCCATGTCTATGAGCGATAGGCACCCTGAAACCTTTATCTAAGAGCAATTTTCAATAGCATGATATGGGTGCAGAAAAAAAAAAAAAAAAGAAGGGAATACCCACATAAATGCAAGAACAGGAATTAGGGAAGATTTCAAGCAGAAGGAATTCTTGATGTGAAGTAGCTCTTGATGTGAACTTGGATATAAGTTAGCCAGGCAAAAGATTCCACTATAGATGGGATTAGTGGGAAAGGATCATAGTAGTTTGGTAGTTTCCATTCAGTAAATATTAAACGGTGCTATAATAAACAGAGGAGTTAGAATATCCAGTGGATACCATCAATATTAATCCCCAGCCTTGGGATGTTTAAGCTTCTTATGGTTGGTTCATTACTGAAGCCTCACCTTTTGTTGAAATTAATATGAAGACACTGTCTACCTTCCTTTCATGGTACATCAAATATATATTTATTGTTATAGTGATTCTATTTAAGGAATTTCTCAAAAAAAAAAAAAACAAAAAACTAACCTATGTATATTTCCTAAGTGGATTTCAAAGCCTGTCATGTACCACATGAATTATACGGATATGTGGAAAGGGATAAATAAGCACCGGTGATTCTTTGTGCATGCATGTATTTTCATTTCCTTTTGCTTCCACTGAGAGTTGCAGACAAGTGTAAGAATGGAACCTCTACCCTGGCATTTCTATGCTTCTTACAGCAGTATGAAGCAAAGTTTGATAAAATTTAGACATGTACTGCAACCTGTTGTGACTTGTGGGCCGCTCAACAAGACACAAGAACTCCAATTGAAGTTCAAAACTGCAGGTTTTTTACTGGTGCACCAGGGTCCCCAAGCCAATTAGGCAAGAGAGACCCTGAGCAGTTTCTGTTACGACTTTTTATAAGGCAAAACCACCACCTCCCCCTATTGTGAAGCAAGCAAGCAAGCAAGTGTAGACATGTCCTCATAACTCTAAGAAACCTTTCCATGTTGACTGTGGGACACGTTCACATAACTACAGGTTTGCAGTAATGCTAACATTCAACATCTATCAGGTGGTCAATGTGAACAATAAGGTTCTCAGAGCAACCAAGAATAAAGGGAGGCATAAATAAGATGTTGGACCAGTCAGCCGTGGCAGGTACTTTCCATTGAGGGCAGGGAGAGGACACTGGGTTTCAAAATGGAGGTTTTAAACAAAATGAAGTTACTGTGGTTAGTTTGTTTCCAACACAACCAAACAATCAAGCTCTGAGATTGGGTTTTACGATAGCTTATATAAAATTGAAAGAGATATTTAGTCAGAAGAGGAATAAAACAGGTATTCTTTAAATGGTTGAATTATTTATTCCTTAACAGACATTTACTAACATAATAATTTCCGTATTAGAGAGGTAAATTAGAACATTATGGGATAAAATAACTCTTGACTATATCTGGACTTCAGGAAGAAAGGAAGTCTCCTATGACATTTTAGTTCATATTTGTAATTAAAATATTAGGGAACAAGAAGTCTGAGGTTGAAAGTAGAGTTTAAACCCTATAATTCTTAAGAAGGGCTGCACACCAGAATTGCCTAGATGATCTTTCAAAAGGTATGATTTAGCTCACCTTTTACACTTGGGTGGAGTCCAGTTTCACTGTGGATGTCAACACACAGTACTGGTAAGAGCTAGAGGTAAAGTATACAAAAGACGAGAAACACACAATGGCAGCATAACAATGGCAACAGCTTTGCCATGAATTAAGTATTCTTGACTTCATATTTAACCTAATTTTCCTAATAATCCAGTGAGATCAGAAACATCACACCCATTTTAAGACAGGAAAAACTAGGTTACAATATATCTAGTACCTTCCACTGTACAGAAGCAGCAGAGATAAAATCAATCCTGAATCTTCTGAATTTCTAAGTATTTAAATTATCTTCAGAATCAAATCCCTTACATCATCAAAACACGTTCTAAGAATCTATTTTCTTACACTGTTGACTACAGTTCTTTCCTTATATATCCTATCCAGTAGTAGTCTTTTCTGGAAAGCACTGTTTTCATACAGAAATATTGGAATGATTATGGGAATTTGGATTTAGGAATTTATCTGTGGGATGATTAATATTGGCAGCTTTATGACTTTGTTAGCTCCATAATAACAACCTTCTTTTTTCATATTGCAAAATATATACAGGAGATTTCCAATGATATTTTGAGGGAATTGGAAGTGTTACTATTGGAAGAAGTAATCAGTCTTAAAAGCCTAGAAGTTATGCAATATATTGACTAGCTATTAACTTCTGAACTCAAATCCTTAAGAGGAGATGTGCATATGTTCTTTTTTTTTTTTATTGTTCAGTTAGAGTAGTGTGTTGAATTCTCACTGTTTGTTTCTACAAGGAAATGATTTACTATAAAGATTATTCTTAACAAGATTAAATTCTCTTATTAAAGCTGGTTTTTAAACTTGTAATTTCTTTATAAATGTATATGTACACATATTTTTGTTTTTTTTTAATTTATTCATATATAAATTTCACATCATTGTAATCCCAAGTATTCATATGTTCTTATTAAGCAATTTTGATTCCATGGGGGCAATCTTTCAGAAAAAAAGTGACATTTCTGACTAAAGAACTTAAATATCAATCAATGATGTAATTATATTTTCACTTTTGGTGTAAAGAAGTTTGTAATAATTACTTGTCGAGGGAATCTCCCTTTATCTTTCATCAGAATGCAAGATTTTCTTCATGATGAGAATTCTCATTTACTCACATTTGAAAAAAATATTCCTTCTAGAATTTCTCTTTTCATTTTTCTTGACAATTCATTACTTTGTCCTTATTTTCATAAAATTTATCTACATAGAATAATTTCTTTCAAAATAATGTTGACCTTCAAAATTTTTCTTTAGGTAATACTCAAAGTTTCTAGTGGTCAAAAAGAGCAAGTTTACAATTCAATCACAGTGATAACATAGCAGAAAAATCATGGAAGTAGTAACTTTGAGTGAGATGCTAAAGGATTGACTTCTATATTTTATTTTTAGGCAAGGCATTATTCAGTGGCAACTTTCAATAGAACTAGCATAACTCCCAAGTGAAGTCTTAGATTAGCCTGATTTGTTTTTAGTTCACCCATCTAAGAAATAAGAAGAATTGAGTCTATTTATTAGCTCCCAAGTACTTATTTTTTTCTAACCTATTCAAGGTGGCTAAACTCAGAATTGTCACCATCAGACTTAAGCACTGAGAAGCAAATTGTAGAATGACACCATTTAGTTTACATTGTTGACATGCCTGCAGGAAACAAAACTTGGTAAAGAAGAAAAAAAAAAGCCAATACTGATATCTATTAATCTTAGTGTCCTTTCTCATATCTATCTAGACAAACTGTCCAAGGAATGACATTTCTATAAAAGCATTTTTCCATGTCATGATATAAATGAGCAAGAAGATGAGCAGACTCTATTTTGTTGAATGAAGACTTTCTTAAAGACATTTTGTTAATTGAACTTACCTTTTACTAAAAAGACAATTGAAGTTTTAAATTATGTTTTATTCCATTACCTTTCTTTTTTATTTATTCCATTTATGTATATAAATCATTGTAGTTCCCAAGGATCACCCACCACCTCCCTCCCTGGCCGCTCCAGCTGCCCCCCACATTGTGTACTTTCCTTTGGTTTTTTATATATTAATTTTATATATTAATTTATATATTATATATTAATGAAACCATTTGGTTTCTGTCTTTTTTTTTCTGACTTGTCTGCTAATATGGTTTCTTCTAGGTACATCCATGTTACCATAAAATCATCAAATTTGTCACTTTCAATTGATGAGTAATATTCCATTGTCTGTATATACCACATCTTTTTCATCCATTCGTCTATTTTGGGACATTGGGGTTGCTTCCATGTCCTTGCTGCCAAAAGCATCCGACCAAGTACAGGTGTCCTTTTGTACCCACTTTGAGGTCTCCTGTGGGTAGATTCCCAAAAGAGAAATTGCTGGGTCAAATGACAGTTTCATTTTCATTATTCTGAGGGTCCTCCACACTGCCTTCCATAGTGGCTGGAACACTTTGCATTCCCACCAGGAGTGTAAGAGTGCTTCTTTTTCTCCACATGCCCACCGGCACTTGTTGCTGCCTGTTTTTCTGATATGGGCCATTCTTGCTGGTGTGAGGTGGAATCTCATTGTGGTTTTGATTTGTGTTTCTCTGATTGCTAGTGAAGTTAAGCAGTTTTTCATGTGCCTGTTGGCCATTTGTATTTCCTCTTTTGAGAAGCAACTTTTTAGTTCCTCTCCCCATTTTTTGACTGGATTTCTTGATTTGTTTTTGTTAAGTTGTGTGAGTTCCTTATGGATTTTTGTTATCAATCCCTTATCACTTTTGTGGAGGGCAAAAATTTCCTCCCACCCAGTTGGATTTCTTTTTGTTTTGTCTGTTGTCTTTTTTGCTGTATGGAAGCTTTTTAGTTTGATGTAGTCCCAGCTGTTTATGTTTTCCTTCATTTTCTTGCTGGCTGTAGATGTATCAAGAAATGGATTTCTGAATTGTAATTCATGGAAGCCAAGACACCTCCCTAACACCATGTACAAAAACAAACTCAAAATGGATAAAAGACTTGCATGTAAGACCTGAAACCATAAAATACGTAGAGGAAAACTTGGGCAAAATCCATTACCTTTCAACTTTTGTGGGGCTACTGTCCTTTGAAGACAACTGTTAAAGAAACCTAGAGGGAGTATATCTCTACTGTCCATCAACAACATACTCTTCTTTGAACATTAGCTTCTAATGAAGATTTGAACCAGAAAATTAGTGGGTGATATGGAAATCACAAGTTGTATGGGTATTTATTCAAATTGCCATTGATGTTCTCTACATATATAAGTTGATCTACTGAAACAAATTTTGTTTTTAAATAAATAATACTAAGAGCCAAGTTCATCAAAGTACGGATATGTTATTTTTCAGGGTAGCAATCTGATGGAATATATCCCCTGTTAATGTAAATTTTATACCTATCAGTAGATCTTGACAGCTGTAATTCATTTCAGGAAAGTCATAATCATTTTGGAATTATAAAATCCACTCAACTCTTCTGTGGGTAAAAAACTATTATCTATATTTGGAAGATGGAAGTAAAACCAGGTTAAAATGACCCCATATAGAAAGTGTATAAAATGCCTTTGAATGATGGAATGCGATCATATAGAAACATTGAAAGAAAAGTTCCAATGCATGACCAAAAAATATAACAATAACTGAAGAGGCAAATACTGTTAGGTTCTTGGTTATGGTAAACACAAGACAGAAACATAACAGTCAAACAACAAAAAAGGACTTTGTGAAAAACAATGAGTATAAAGAAGCATGTTTCCAGTATAGAAAATTTAGAGATCATTTTAACTCAACAAAAGATAGCCTAAAGTAGAGAGAGCTGCTTGAATTGAACCAAAATTACACAAATCACAACGGAAAACAGTAACAGCAGCAGATATCGCAGCACACTAACCATCTGATGAGAGATAGAAACTTAAGACAAATAAAAACAACTACAAAAAACTAAAAATTGATTAGAAGAAAATAGTAAAACTAAATATATTTGCAATAACATATAAAAGTAGGATAAACTAATTAATGAAAAAAGACTTAGTTTGTAATAAGTTTTAATTCTTAAATACTCTATAAAAGACTTATCTAAACTTATGTGACTTTAAAAATTAAAAAAATGAGAAAATATATAGCACACACAATCTACAAAAAAGTATACTTCTTGATATTATATCAGAAATCTTGAGGTTTAAGAAAAGCTAAGTTTCTAAAATTTTTAGCTTATCATTGTGAAGAATTCTAGACATATTAAAAGTGGTAGTACTGTAATAACAAAGTAAGAGAATAAATAAGAAAATAAGAAATAAGAATAAAATAAAAAGGGAAAAAATTAAGAAAGTCAAAAGTTTATTAACTGGAGAGAAACCTCAAAGTAAAAAAAATATATATAGTCCTATAACGTACCTGATTTTATAAAGTGAATTTTGCTCTCCCCAAATTTATATATTGAAGTCTTAATCCCTAATACCTCAAAATATGACAGTGCTTGGTGACAGGGACTTTAAAGAGGTAAAGTTATACAGAGCTCATTAGACTAGCTCCTTATGCTATAGTCATTATCCCATATGACTGGTACCCTTCTGAGTATATTAAGATGAAGATCTATGCAAAAGGAAGGCCATAGGAAGATGCATGGAGAAGGCAGTTGTCTGCAGGACTAACAGAGACTTCTCAGCAGAAACCAAGCCTGCCATCTTAGACTTCCAGTCTTCAGAATTGTGAGAAAATAATATTCATGTTATTTGAGTTACTCACTCTGGTTCTTATGACACCACTAGTAAACTGAGATGCATAACTTTATAAAAAGAACGATTTACCATATTAATACAAAAAATACGAATATATGAGAAAAAGTTATTATTTACTATGGCAACATAGAGAATAAATTACTTAATATAAACTTAGAAATATAGGTTATTCTGAATAAACTTAAAGACTCTACTGGAGATTTAAAAGATATCTGAATAAAAAGGGACTCCTGTTGCATTTTTATCATTGAATAATTTCTTATAAAATTGTCAATTTACTTAAATTGATAAATGACTTTAATACAAGAATAAAACTAATCCAAATAAAACTTTAAAAATCAGGTTTTTGAACCTTGAGTTTATTCTAATGTTCATATTGAAAACTGTGAGAATAATCAGAAATTAAATGATTAATTAATGTTTTAAAAATTGTGTTTATTACAGTAACAAACATTTACAAATTTATATGTATTAGGTGTATAGGTTCACTCCTCTCCAATCATATGTTATACCACACCTTCTAGCATAGCACCAATAACATTGACTTCCCTTCCCATTTGCTCCTATTCCCTCTGCTCTGTTCTATAAACTTTAGTTCTGCAGTCAGCTTTCAAAGGCTATTTTTATCCATTTCTTTGCTCATTTTTCATATTCCATATAAGAGTGAAATCATTCAGTATTTCACTTTCTTTTTTTAAACTTTTTTGTTTTAGCACATTTTCTTCAAGTTCTATCCATGTAGCTGCCAAAGGTAAGATTATACCATTTTTTTAATACCTGAGTAATATTTCATTCTTTCTATATATATCACATCTTTATCCATGCTTCTGTCATTGTGCACTGGGATATTTCCAAAGTTTGGCTATAGTAAACAGTGCTGCAACGAGTATGGGTGTGCAAATTTCAATTTATGCTATTTTTGCATTCTTTCACCAGATGCCTAGCAAAGGGATTGCTGGATCTTATATTTTAATATTTTGAAAAATGTTATACTACTTTCCATACAGAATGGACTAATGTTAAAATAACTGAAGAGCAAGAATATAAGAGAGCATAATTTTGAAATAACAAAGACCTTTCCTAACCTGAAGTCAGGAAGATATATAACTATATTTGAAATATTGAATATATAAAAATTGAAATGGTTACAGTACAATAAACACCATAAACAAAGCTGATGAAGAAAGTCTACAATTAGTGTGTTAAAAGAATTGGTGTTTACAGTATATAAAGCACTTTTAATATGAAAGGAAGTAGATGAATTTTGAAAGGCAGAAAAACACAAAAAGGCAATTTCCCAAATAAATGTAAATGATCAGTGAATATATTTTATATCTATGTATATTTCAGCCTTATTAGTAACTTAATGAACACAGGAAAACACAATGATGAGATATCACCACCTTTCTGACTAGCAAATAAGAAAGACTGATCAAACTCAGATGGGCAAGAGAATGGAAATTGATTTTCTCATGTATCATTAGAGGGAATTAAATTAACTGACTGATTTTTTTCATAACAAATTAGAAACATATGTCAAAACTTGAAATATGCAATTACATTTCCAAACAATTTTACTAAGTACATAAACATACCTGAGCATAAGGTATTATGAACAATGTTGCTTACTGCTTTTCTATTTCTTTGATTTTTAAAAAATACATTTTTACCATGGAACATCTTGAATATAATGAAGATGGAACACAATGAAATGTTAATAAATAGTCCAATTTTGCCTTACCAACATTTATTAGTCTTGTTTCATATTTTCTCCTGTAGTTTTATCTGGGGAATTTTGTGCTATCATTTGGCTATTTTATATTGAAATAAACCTTAACCAATAATACATCCTACAAATGCTTTGATATATCTTCTTAAGAAATGCTTTTTCATAAAACATAATTCAAATAAACTTAATATTATCTTATTTCCAGTCCATATTTAGATTTCTTCTATTTTCTCAAAAATGTTTGCATGGAATTGGTTGGTTTTGAATCACAACCTTAAGTTTCATATATTACATTTAGTTCATTATGTCTTTTAGTTTCTGCTTTATTAGTCAGCAATACCATTTCCTCTTCCTTTTATTTTGAATCTGTGACTATTCCACCTATTGGGTTTTTTTAAATGTAATTTATTTATTAAAGAACTTGAAAATTTATACTGTGTGATTTCCCACAAACTGAATTTGGTTGATTGTTTTCCAATATGCCATTTAACTTGTTCTGCATTTCCATATATAAAATGGTAGAAATAGAGACTTGATTAAAAATTTTTTGATCAGTGCCTCCTTGTATAAGGGATGCTATGTATTTTCCTGTCGCAGAAAACCTTGTTTATTCTATTTTAATTAAAATCCTGATGGGCCCAGATGATGTCAGTGTATAGACTATAAAGTCCCCCAATAACTTCTCACTAATTGTTTTATATCCATATTGATAGTTGCATAAAAGCATTATTTCATTAGGCATTACAAAACTGTGATTTTCTAATTCTATGATTCCATTTGCATTTATTAGCTGAAATTCTTTAAAGAATTTTCCATTAACAGATAATTGATTACACTGAATTTATAGCAAACACTGATTTGATTCTGTCCCTTTGTCAGTTTTCAGAATAATGAGTTGGTGTCCAACAAGACGATGATCATAGAGTGTGTGTTTGGTACTTACATCATTATGAATTCATGAACTTTCATGTTCTTAATGAGTTTCAATCATTCTCAGCCATTTGATGAACAAATAATCTATTTTGGTCTAGTGGAAACCCCTTCAGATAAACTATACTGACTTTTTGACAAAACAACTCCAGTTCTTTTAGAGACATATCTAAAGATTCTAAACTCTGAAGGTGGGTGCACATTCACACATTCTTGCAAAGAGTTTACTTTTTCTTGGTGGGGAATACTATTTAAAGATCAAAAACTGATCCCTGAGGATGCACAAAGACTCCTGAATTATCATTAATGCTTGTACATAGATAAATAACTATGCATTTTGACAAATGATAAAGAAAATATTTAATTTTCTGTTTGGGTTAAGGTTGTAAGATTTTACTTACTATCTTAGATTTCTATTTCTATTTATTTTTCTCTAAAAATCATGGTTCATACTGGTGGTGACATAATTGCTGGTTTGCTCAATCCTATAATACATATGTAAAAGTTTCAGAATAACAAAACTATTATTACCACATACTAAATATAGGATAAGATTAATTTATCTTTGGCCTACACCTATATGATTAAGGATTTATAGACAAAATACTATGTTTTGGAGTCACTTGAAATAATCCTCAGTATGGTTAAGCTTGATATATTCCATCCTCAGTATGGTTAAGCTTAATATGGTTTATATGTTTAATGTTTAATGTTTATATGGTTTGAAAGTGAAAATATATAATGTAGATATATTTGAAAATTTTAGCTTTTGTTGTATCTACACAGTTTTGTCCATTCACTTATAAGTAATCATTTTTGTTTTGGTTTGGTTCTTTCAATTGCTTTCTTTTGAAAAATATAAATATTATTTTTATATCTAAATCAGTATATTATAGTTACTGCTGTCAACATTTTTTTCAGTTAACATTATAGCTCAGAGGTCATTTAATATATGTACCTGAAAGTTTCTCATTTCTTCATATAGATGTGTAATACAATTTTGCATATATGTCCACATTTTATTTAAATGATTCCTTATTTTAAAAAATAATATCCCAATAAGTAGTCTTACACATATGTCATTTAGCATTATTTCCAGAGTATTTTTTAGATATATTTCTAAGAGTTGGACTCTTGAGATAAATCTTAAACATATTTGAGTTAAATATTGAAAATACTGAGCTTTGATAGTTATTACTAACTTCCACTCCATAGTCATACCTCCATGTATGATTTACCAGCTTTCATATTCTTTATATTTACACTTTTTAAATAATTAAAATTGAAAAGCAAAAACCTACCAAATACTTCATATCTTGAATTTTGGATTAATTAAATACATTATCACATATCCACATATTAGGCAGCAATTAAAATAATAGCAGAAATCTTACTTATAGTATTCAAAATATTTTCTCCACATAGTGTCAGAACCACAGAAATTTTTTTAACTACAACTTTAATATTTGAGTTATTTAATAGACATATGACCACTCAGGCTATTTATTTCTTCTTGAGTGAAACTAATCACTGCTGTCTTTCAAATAATTTCTCCATCTCGTCTAACTTAGTAAATATATTAGCATAATTTTTTTGTATTTGTCCTTATGAAACTTTGAGATCTACATAATCTGTTAATGTCATACTTCTCTCATTCTTGATATTAATAATTTATGTATTCTCTTTTCTTCCTCTAATCAGTTTGGCTGGAGATTTATCTATTTTATGGATCTTCTCAAAGAACCAGCTACTAGTCATTGAATTTACCTAATCTTTCTATTTTATTGATTTCTGCCCTGATAGTTATTATTTCATGTATTTTAAAAATATTTTGGGCCTAACTTGCCTTTTAGATATCAACTTTTAGAAAGTTGATATCATTGTTTAAGACTTTTTTTTTCCCTAAGATAGGCACTTAGGGCTCTAAAAGTATGAACTTCTTTAATAACATCTCATGATGTCTGATAGTTGGCATTTTCATTTGTCCAAAATACTTTCTACATTTTCTTTATGTTTCTTCATTGGCCTATGTTTAATTTATGTGTGTTATTTAGTTTCTCACTATTTAAGTTTCCCAGAAATATTTCTTTTATGTCTATCTAACTTAATTCTTTATGGCCAGAGAACATAACTTATGTGATATGAAAATTTAGAAATTTATTGAACTTATTTAATGGCCCAGATTATGGACTGTATTGGTAACTGTCTTGTGTGCTCATGAAACTAATGTGTATTCTACTATTTTTGGGTGGCATCATCTATAAATGTCATTTTGGGCAAACTGATAGTTATCTAAAATTTGTATCATTAATGACTTTCTGTTTCCTCTTCCATTGATTTTTGAGGGAGAGATTGATTTTTGAAGGCTTTACTGGAAAATCAAATGGAACAATACTTAGTTTGTGGCTATGTCTTAATTATAGTCCCTATTGAGCACTTCATCCAGGGCTCAAACACAGCCTACACATTATGGCTTGGATAGAACTATAGCAGACATTTGGGTTGAGAAGTTAGCCTAAAGGGGGGATCACATGTATCCCAACCACACAACTTTGGAACCTACAGCACAGTAGGAAACTCCAATACCTGACAGTTGTCAGAGGGAACCCTATGGTTCCCTACTGTCTCATTTTCTTTCTACTTATTATCCCCTTTTTCATACAAGTTTTCCAGCCAGCTAAAAAGCTACAAAAGCAACACTCTAAAAATTTATCTCTGTTAGAATCTGTGAAAACTGAAAATGAGTTGTTTGACTAAGTGAAGACACTCAGCTCACCTCCTCCATATACTCACAAGATTACTGAAGAACCAAGCCAAAAAACACCTAAAGAAAAACAGAAGACTGCAGCACATAATAGGATAAATAATTTGTTGAAAAGTGGTAGGAAAATTACTAAGTTAACTCTATTTATAGTAATAAGGGTGTGATACAAGCCACAAGGGGAAAGGGTGTGCTGTGCAGAGCACTCCACGATTGTTGACTTGGGCATAAGCCAACACTGGTGGACTTTGAGACCCCAGCACTGCACTGGGTAAGGGGAGTGCAGTCATTGCACCCAGAATAGAGGGTGCAGTAAAGGAGAGCTTTGGGATGCAGAACAAAGATTATTGACTTGGATCTGACATTCTCATTATCAGACAGCTAGAACCTGTTACATCTGGGAGAAACCAGTTGGGTCACCTGTGACTTCCCATAGAAGAGGCTAATATTTCAAATATTAGAGGACAGGATACTCAAACACCTGCTATCCCCCACCTCCCATCTCAGGACTGAAACCAAAAAAATGTCACAAATGAGCACTTGAATGGAGTTATCTATAACCCATATTCAGTTTGACAGCAAATCCTGTTGTCTCTACCTCTGGAACTTAGCCCTTAACTTCTTACTATCCTGAATACCTTTAACCTGGCTTGATCTACTATTATTTCATACCAAGGTGATAGTAATAATATCCAAATAGATCTCTTTGTTTCTGACCTTAGGCTATTGCAATATTTTTCAACACAGTAGCATGATGTATAAAGTTAGAATATAAATCAGATTATATTGCTCTTTTATCTGATTAGTCTTCTCCAATGGCTACTCATCCAACTCAAAATGCAAAACATGTACTACAGCTAAAATTCCCTTCAGAAAATTCATGATTATTTTTCTACTCCCATATCTCACTACCTTCCCTATTGTTTTCTCACTTCTTAAAAAAACTGCACTTCATTCTCCCTTTGCCTGGACTGCTCTTCCTCCAATATCTGCAGGACTCATTTCCTTCACATCCTTACATTCCTGGCTTCAACAAAACTTCCAATTGACCATTGTCTTAACTCAGGCCACAGTCTGAGATTTATTGCTCCGCTGAGTGCTCACATGACATTACCATGGTTTGAGCTAAGGGTAGAGAACTTTCTATCTCTTCCTCTTCTTATATTGCCACTAATCTCATTTTGAAGGACCACCCCCATGACCTCATATAAACTTAATTATACTTCCCAAAGTTCTACTTTCAAATACTACCAACTCAGAGGTTAGGGTTTCAACATATAAATTCTGGGGGCGGGGGAACATTTACATTCTTACCATAATAGTTACCTCATATTTCAAATCTATATTTTCCCTAAAAGTTCAGTATTTTTACTTATTTGTCTTGTGGATTATTTGTCCTCCCCATTAAAATTATACATCTATAAAAATAAGATTTTTAGTTTTTTACTTACTGATTTTGTAGCACCTCAAAAAAACACTGTGGCACATAATAAATGTTCAGTAAATATGTGAATAAATAAGTGTCCAGAATGTTTTAGAATTTAAGTGGGCCAGGTATATGAAGGAGATGTGATCCTGTGAGAATCTCCTATAGGAAATTATTACATTATATTCACTTCCACAACTATGGATATAACAACCATCAATTTAATTTATGAATTAAAGTTCCTCTTTGGAAAAAAAAATCTAACTAATAAGGTTGTAACAAATAAACTACATTATCTAAAAATGTACCAGCAAACTAATTTGAATTCCAGTGCTGAAGTATCTGTTTATTATAACAAAGGCTTTCCCCTCTTTATTTTAGAATAAACAACTGTGACAAATTACCTCAATATTTCCTTTAGTTATGCTTATATTTTAAGTAACATAATAGGCTTACATTACCCATCTTGTTTTCAATATCCATCTGGAGACCATTATGTAAATGTTCCTTAAAAATAAATTATGCTGTTTAATATACAATGTATGTTGCTGTTGTTATGTGAAAGAAAAGGTCACTGAATCATCTTAAAGAAAGGATTCAATTCTAAACAAATTATAAATAGGGAATAACTGATATGATTAAACCAATGTCAGAAACACTTCACTTGAATTTATCAAGATGGCATAACTTTGAAGAGATTTCAAGATGATATGAGAACATATTTTCCAAGCCTTTCAAGAAATGTGGCTTATGAAATACTCTGAAAGCTATTTGTTAGACACTAAACTCTTAAACAGAGAATTTGTTTCCAATAAGCCAAATGAGTGTAATAAGGACAGGATCCTTGTAATCGTTAATGACTACTTTAGATAATTCAGAAAAAGAAACGAGTAAATAAAATTTAGTAATAATTTTACATTTTCTCACTATTACCCAAATTATATTTGCTTTTGTACTAAATGCAACTATAATAATTTTGCATCATATTTGTAGTCTATCGAAAGATATTTATAAAGATGGAAATATAAAGATGTTTATAAAAGATGAAAGTATACAACACTAAGTCTAGCAGTTAGGGAACACATTACAGATGGACTTGTATCTCAGGAAGATTTCTCTAAGGAGCCCTCCAATATTCTACTTGAGTTAAAAGTGATCTGTCATTTCCACAGATAAGATTTACCAAATCTAAGCATTTAACTTCACTCTTACATAGAAAAAGGTATGAACCCAGATGTTAAAGGAACTCTCCTGTGTACACAAAATTCAGGTTATATGAGACCAGGAATGAGCCCAATCTTGACTATCAATTAATTTCCTTTCCATCACACAATACTTTAAATACTTATTTTCTTAATAAATGAGACTAGCAAACACATACACACTCACAAATGTGTCCAAATACATATTCGCGCGTCTATACTGAACTTCGTTTATATAGCAAATTCCATTCACCACAGGAAAGAGACAGTTCTGAGTAGCTAACCATATGTGTAGTTACATTAACACTTGCTTACCATGTGCTCTTGGTCTGCTTCATGGGCATCAAGTTTTCTGAGCCGCACTTAGCAGTGATGAAGTGCTACTCAAAGCTGATGAAAATGGTGCATGAGTCCTTTCTTTTTTGGCAGTTAACATTTGAAAAACATCAGAATCATGTGCCTTTGGCTCTCAGCATATGGATCTCAAATTTCTCTGTAAACCTAAAGAGCAGAAGCAGCATATTCGCTGCCTCATTCCTTTCCCATATAACAGCAGGGATTGGGGGTGAGAGGCACACTAATCACTAATCTCTTGTCTTTCAATGACACAAGTTTTAAAGAACTAGGCAAAAGTAGCTTAAAAATAAGAAGTAAAAAGGGCATTGCTGAGAAGTCTTTTTCAGGTTTCCTGCCTTTTAATGTATGATAGTCTTTCCAAATTTTAAGGGTTATTCCCAGCATTAATACTTTCTACAGGATATACTTTGCCTTTTATAGTTTTAAAGAAGCTCCAACTAAAAAATTTAGGTCCAAATGTAATAGTTCATCAAAATCTAATTTGATTTGGGAGACCTTCATTTTTCCTTTGCAAGTACTACTGAGATACCAATTCAGTTACCCTACAAAGGTTAACTTCTCTAGGTGCTATATCTACCTTTTGATGTTACCCCACACTTTTTCTGTTTGTCAGAGATTTGTACTTGTGTTTTAGGTCGAAGAAGTGAAATTGTAGAAGGGCAAGTCTATGGGTTGAAGAGTGAAGGACCTTAATGATTTCCATGAGCTCTAAGAGTGCAGGGAGGATGGAATTTGTAGCCCCAACAAGCAGGGGACATTGCCACAAGGGAGAGAGAAAAGAGAAGAGAAAGTCAGCTCTGTATGAATGTCCTCTTGCATTGACTTGTACACTTTAAATGGATGAATTGCCTAGTATATGAGTTCTGTCTCAATAAAACTGTTACCAGAAAGTCTCCAAATAACAAAATGATATCATGCTAAGTTTATTAAATAAAACTGTGTTTGCCCACATCCAAAGAATGAATGGACAACAACAAGTGCTGGCGAGGATGTGGAGAGAAAGGAACACTCTCACACTGCTGGTGGGAATGTAAACTGGTCCAACCACTATAGAAAGCTGTGTGGAGGACCCTCAAATTAATGAAACAGATCTACCATTTGACCCAGCAATTGCTCTCTTGGGAATCTACCCAAAAGAGACCTCAATGTAAGTTACAAAGGGACACCTGTGCTCAGTTGTTTACTGCAGCACTATTTATAATTGCAAGAATTTATAATTGCAAGGACTTGGAAGCAACGTAAGTGCCCCAAACAGATGACTGGATGAAAAAAAAATGTGGTATATGTACACAATGAAATATTACTCATCAATTAAAAATGACAAATTTGATGATTTTATGATAATATGTATGTACTTAGAAGGAATAATATTAGCAGAAACAAGTCAAAAAGAAAAAGACAGAAGCCAAATGGTTTCACTAATATATGGGATATAGGGGAAAAATAAACAAAAACCATGAGGAAAAGTCAAAACAAACTAACCACCAAACTGAAGCACACAACTTCAGGCAGGGGGGAAAGGGAGAGATGGGGGGGGCGGGGAGTGAATCCCTGGGATTACAAAGACATGAAATTTATGTACAAATAAATTTAAAAAAAAAACTGTGTTTGAAGCTAATGGAATGTTGGCTTCAAACAAATTTTAAAATTTTATTTTTATTTATATATTTAAATCTATAGAATTGTATTTAACAAACTTAGCCTGGACAGTTCTTCAAAGGTTATTGTAAAAAGACTGTATTTCCAGTGTGCTCTTTCTAAACTGGTCTTTATAGAATAAGGAACTTAACCAAATAACCACCACTCCAAATTTAAGTGAATAATAGTAAACTTTCATGGGAGTGTACTCCCATTCATAGCTGATTCCCACCTATTTTTTGTTTATTTTGTTTCAAAGGATGTCACTGTCTAGAATCTCACAACATGACGCAAACAGGATTTTTTAAATTAAAGACAGGAAGGTGATTAATCAGCACAGATGAATTTCTAAAGTTCTGGTTAGCTTATAATGAAGTCAACTTGCTTTCTTTTCATTTTTCACTGTTACTATAGGGATCTGGAAAGTAGGACCATATGTAGTTTAGACAGGAAACATTTCATCAGAAACCAAAGGGCAGAATAGCGCCAAAAGGGATGGGGAGGGCAGCAAAGGCCAAACGAGTCCTCTTGGTCAGGGAACCCTGGGTGATGTCAGTGACTCATGTGTGTCTCTCAGATCTATTTTCTTTGCTTGTTACATGTTTTCAAAAGAGCTCCTAGGAAAGAGTTATATCATCCCACTGACCTAAGATGTTTTTCTCAAACTTTCCACACCCACAACTCTCACCTTTTGTGTTATTATTAGGAACATTTAAATATGTGGTAATAATATAACTTCCCACTTTCAAGGAAGTTTCAATAGGAGAGAATAGGGAAAATTACCAATGCCTTCATTTAGACAGCATAGAGGTAACTATTTATAAAAGTAAATATTATAAAAGTAAAATGTATTTTAGGTGAAATCTTTCTGATGATTTGAAAAGTTATACCATGGTCTGATATAAAATTTCAAAATAATAACCTACACATCCTCTTTAATGAAAAATCGGGAATTTCTCACCATGTGACAAACTTATGGTTGAGAGAAATGCTAGCATAAAACCTGTGTGCTTGTGTGTATGGCATGTGTGTATATTTGCATGTGTGTCATAGCTTCAACTCATAGTATTTGTAGGAACTCAATTATTGCAACTGGGGAAGAGGTGACATTATCAATATTATCAGTAATTAAAATACCTTTTGGATGCCATTTTATTCAAACTTTTAAAATTAAGCTATTTGTTAATGTAACAGGTAAAGTTTGTAAGTAGACTTAATACCATCCATATTGATCATTTACCAGTTATTTAAGGGATAACTTAAACGCCATATATTGTAATGCACACTATGTTCTAACCTTCATTTTCAGACTAGCTCTGAAGCTAGTCGACAGTGGTTTTCTGAAATACTGTCTGGAAATGTCAGGTGGCATGGCACCCATTTTCCAAGCAGTGGAAAGAACTCATTTCACTTTCAGTTTTGATCCTAAACAAAAAGTAAATAACTCTAAACAAAATGTAAGCAGACTACCCTTCTCAATGGTACAGCTCAAAGAGTTCTGAGACAACAGGAGGCAGAAAGCTTAACTCCATCTCTGCATCTCTAATCCTCTCTCACTCCTAGCCTACCATGCTGATCCCATAGGAATAGTATTTGCATCAAAGGTCTCATGTATCTACACAAAGAACCTTCAAGATAGAAAGTAAGAGAGTTGTATTACCAAACTGATCGTTCTTGAATTAGAAACAAAATCTGAGTTGCAGTTTGGTGATAACCCAGGTTCAGCTCAGATGAGCTTCGTGCATCAGCTACACTGGAAGAGGCAGTTAGAAGCTGGCAGGGCAGAGTTGCCTAACTCCTACAGCTTACTGTGTTTGAAGTCCTTTTGGAATTCTATTCTAGCAAGTGACTTTGGCAATAACATGTCAGATGATTATGCGATGTTAAAAAAAAAATCTTAAGTCTACAAGCACAGTTATGATGTGAACTTATTTGAATAAATGCAGCTTGCTATTATACCTATATTATAAAGTTCTAACTGGGAAAAAGTGGGATGATAAAATTGATTAAAGTATGGCATGGAAAATGTTCAACTTTTCTCAGAAAATATGTTTTCTTAGGAAACATATTTCATGTTACACTCCACATTTCTTCATAATATCTGGATTAATTGTATCAAGAAAGTTCTATTTATCTAGGTAAATTCAAGACAGTTGAAACAACTGACTAATTTCAAGGTATATGTAGCATAAATAAATCAATTTATGGGCCAACTTGAAATACATTTAGGGCAGGAACTGTGCATGCATTAAAAGCGAAGTAACGTAAATTGAAGTGCTTTGAAACATACAGCACTTTTTCTAAAGCTAAAATATTATTATAACAATTGGAGATTATTATAGTTTTCAGCATCATTACTAAATGCATGATTGAATTTTAGATGCTTGACAGTAAAAATTATGATAAATACATATTTTTTACTACATGCACTTTCCTAAAGATTATGCAGATTTCTTTTGCTAGAGAACTTTTCTTAAGTGTACAGAAAAACTTAATTTTTGTACCCATGTCAATATTAATCATCAATAAAGTTTATGTTAATATCAGCTAAATATCTATAAAGATGCCCTAATCAGCCACTCCAGGGTCAATGTAACTAACAATTTTATATTTTTATTTTTTTTATATTATTTATTTTGTTCTTTAGATCACAGTTCTGTAAATGGTTTTTGGGATACCTCCCCTTCCTTCCTCCCTCTGGTGCCCCTTCCATTCTCTCAAACTCCACTCTTTGTTTGTTTACTAGTTGTGCTAAGTCCATTCGTCTCTTTCCTGTGCCCTTTCACTGGGTGAGGGACTGTGTTGTTGGATCCAGGCGAGCCTTGCTGGTAGGTTTCAGTGTTAAGCTTGCATTAGGCGGCCAGTCTGTTTTCATTTGTGATCTGTCTAAGTTTTCTTGCTGCAGGTGGTCTTCTCCAATTCCATCTCTGCTGCTTTGCTGCTTTACCTTAGGGCTCTGGTGTCAGATTTAGGGGGTCTTGCCCCCAGCCAGTGTCGGTGAAGAAGTTTCTCTGTAAATACAGGCATCTGTGAATGGCCTTTGTAGATCATCTCCTCTGCCTCACTTTGCAGTTTTGATGTGGGGCCCTTTACCCCATCTTTGGTGTTCCTCTCCTCTCCTGTAGTGCGGGGAGGGGCATTGCTCTCCTAGAAGGCATCTCTGAAATGAGGTCCTGGGTCTTCCCGACCTGGTGAGCACATAGGTGCACATGGTGACATCGTGTCTCTACAGTTGTTTTTCTTGTCTCGCATGCACTGGTTCGCTCAGTGTCCATCTGCTTTGTCCATCTCAGGCTTGTGGGCTGGATTCTTGCATGATTCCTCACCTGTTTTGTGATGGGTTTTGTGTTGCACATGTTCTTGTTCCTCTTGAAGTTTAACTGGAGAGCAAAATGGAAGGGCCTCCCCCCCCACCCCTCTGCCACTCGCCAGTACCTCCCTGTGCAGGGGTGGGGCCCAGATGGCTGAGCCTGTACCCTTCCATGCTCCCCTTGGGTTAGGAGCACGGGGCATCACGGTTCCGCTGATCGGGGCTGCAGATGGCTGCCCTGTGCAGCAAGATCCGCTGGTGGTGGGGTCACCATAACCCCCGCCCTGTCCCCCCTCCAGGGCTCACCAAGCTGAGGGGGCTCACCCAGGAACCTTCACCCCCTTTGCTTCTTGCTGGCAAGGGAGCTCGGATGGCTCTATATTTTTATTGAGGTAACGGGTCATAGCATTGTATATAAAACAATTACCAATAAACCAGTGAATGAAATCCTGCTTTTTTTTCAGCACTAAAATTCTATAAGAGCATCTTTTTTAAAAAAACCCTGGACTGATCTGAAAGAGGAAATATTCGTGCCTCATGAGTCAGTTCAAGAAGTGACAGTGTAGTGTGCTGAACTATCTTGAGTTGAATATCTTAATAGAGCCCCATACAAATTTAACAGGAAATAGCAACTTTAATTTGCAGATGAGAAAACTAATCCCCCCTCCCAATATCTACCCTGATTTCAAATAGGCAATAAATAGCACATTAACAACTTTGAACAATCCCTAGTTAAAGCCTTGGTTTCTACCTGCTGAAGGATACATTCAATGCCTTGTAATTTCATAATGGTGAGGTGAGGAAGGAGAGGTGAGAAGAGTTGTAGAGCAGAGAGGGGGAGGGAAAAAGAGAAGCGATGCTCTAGTTTCAAGTTTCAGCTCCTAGAATGCTCCCATATGTACTGCCTATTAGCTTTGACTTTCTGAATTAGAGGTCTTTATTTATCACGTAGGATTTCTATAAGAGAATGTGGTAGCTGTGGCATCCAAATAAGCTATGTCTCAGTTTCTGTGAATGTGTATGTGTGTTACACAAAGGCAATTCCAGGTTGCAGATGGAAACAATGTTGCTAACCAGCTGAAGTTAAAACAGAGAGGTTAACCTAGATTACCCAGGTAGATACAATATATCCACAAAGGTTCTTAACAATGGAGGAAGGAAGTAGAAGAGTCAGTCAGTGAGAAACTGAAAGATGCCACCTTGTTGGTTCTAAAACTTGGGTCACGAACCCAGAAGGGGCAGTCCCCAGAAGATGGAAAAGCCAAGGAACAGAGCCTTGACCAGAGCCAGCAGAATGGGCTCTGCTCTACCAAGCCGCTAGTTTTATCCCACTTAGAACTATAAAAATAGTCAATCTGAATTGTTTTAAGTTACCATATCTGTATAATGTGTTACACCAGCAAGCAGAAAATTAATAGAGTCAACCCAGCATTCTTCTGGTGCGAGAAGGTACTTTATCAACTTTTTCTCATGCCTGACCACTTGTTTGATCTCTTATAGACTGGTCACTTGATATAGGTTCAAGGAAGTAAGACCCATGGGAATAGTCTATGGCTGATTGTGCAGTTACAAGCTGGTCTGACAGTGCAAGTTGTACTCATCCATTAAGTCCAAAAGGCATCTTTCTATGCTATGAGGGTACCATGAAACCCATATCAGTGTTTTCTATCAGGAAATGTTAATAATAATATTAGTACTGATACTAATATAACCCATACCAGGATTCCTATCAAATACATTTATAAGTAGTACTGGAGAAGAAAATGATGTGAAAGTTATGATAACTTTTCCATATTCAAGAGTAATATTTTTAAGTAAAGATCATTGCCATAAGGAACACAAAGTTACTATATATAAGCAGGTTTTTAAGCTTTTCAACCCAAGTAGCATAAATATTTTAGACACAGGCTTTAGAGCAAGACAGATACAAACTGTACCCACTGAATGACATTGGCTGTCCATATATCCCTGGGAGAGTGAGAGTAGAAAGGTAAAACACAAAGTTTTTTAATTACTATCCACCTCATTCATGGGTCAGGAGTTACAGAGCACAGACACTTCCTACAGGAACTTTGTGAGATGTCTTGCAATTTCTAATGCACCCATCTGTTATATTGATCACCTCCTGTGTCTTTCCTTAAAGTTAAGCAGTTTCATGCTCAAATGTTTATCTATAATGAGAACAGATAAAAGAAAGGAGAGATTAAGAAAGATTGTGACCTATATCCAGCTATGGGAGGACCCAAAAACTTGAGGGACAGAGAGGTTGTTGGCCTCTACTAAAGAAGGGGTGAGCAGACTGAGATTCTGCACTTAGAGCAATGAACCAAAGTCTGAATGTATCTGAGAAAGATCCTTGTATATTTTGAATATTTAAATGGAGATGTTACTCTGCCAATCATATATCTCCTTATGATCCACTCTCATTTCATCCCTCATTAAGAATTTCTTGAACAACTTGATCAACTGGGAAACCTAAAAAACTGAGGGAAACAAAAAGTTTAGACAAAGCCTCTTCCTGAATCGCTCCCTGATTGAAAATGTCTGGGAGGGATGGATGGTGGGACCGTAAGGAAGTTTTTATATAGTGGACAGAGAAGGGTGAAGGACTTTGCCTGTATGCTAAAACTTTTTCTGAAAATGGAAATGACTTGGAGACAGTGAAGCATATGAAAAGTGCTTTCCTACAATTAAGGTAAGAAATGGTTTTATGAAGCTTTTAGTCAGATTCCCTGTAGCATCTTTGGGAGGCTTGCAGTTTAATATTCAAAACACTGCTCCAATTTTACCACTTGAAAGACAATGACCTTTTACAAAATTATTCTATGCTTTGTATGGTTATGTTATGTCACCTTTAGTTTGGCTTGACATCCTGAAAATTCATTCAGTTGTTTTTAGTATTATGGGCAGCTCCATCAACTCTCACTAGCCCATGCACTTCTCTATTGTTATTTTAGCCCTAGTGAGCAAGGTCCTAGTCAGTAAGAAATCATTTCTGAGCATATTCCTTTTCCCCACCAGGGAAACTAACACAAAGGGACTAGTGTTAGCTCACTAAGAGCTAACCTTGTGGCAGATGTGTCTGTAATCAGATTTCTCTTAAATCCATGCTCACCATATCAGGAAATCTAATTTTTTATCTCTTAGAAAGGCAAGAACTCCTGTAACTTTTTTCAGTTCTCCATCAAATGTGCATTTTTCTTGATGCCTCTTTTCTTTCTTACCTTGATGTAGTTGTAGTATTCAGAGTCTAGGATTGACTCTTCCTCAGGTAGGTACATGCTATAAGATGTCATGTCATACAGCCAAACATTTGCCACATATACCCGCTTCCTCTTGACTCCAATATCTTCTATTTTTCAATGTCTATTTTCCAATGAATAAAAGAAAAGTATCTTCTTACTGGTCTGCTTTCTCACTCTGCTTTCATTGCTCATACACAGATATTTAGTTTCTGTCCCTATCTTACTAATGAGGCTGTTTTCAAAATGATCATCTCTATCTACTTCCTAATTGCCAGTCTGGTTTTCTCTTCTCAGTTTCCATACTATTTGATTTTGAAATGAATATTCAACAGCATTTTGTCCTTGTCATACTTTATTTAGCAGTCCATCTAGCCCTCAACATAATCCTATGTATTAGGAGTTATGCTCTACATTTTATAGGGAAGGGAGCGGCTTTGCCTGATACCATTAGTAAGTTCCTCCAACTGGAATACATTACTCCTATTTTTCTGTAAAACTACTCTTGCCTGATTCTTCTCCTTTTGTGATAGGGGACACTGTTCCTCTATTTCTTTCTTGCTTCCTTTATCCATTCTTCCACTACTTCCTTATACAATGTTTTCAGTGATCTAAATCCATCTCACATCTCTATGCGTGCTATTTCTGCATTTCTGATCCATATTTTCAACTGTGTAATTAGCATCTCTATACTCATACTCAAGAAACAAAGTCTAACACATTTAGATGAATAAAGCATAGTTCTTTCCTTGAGAACTCAGGTATGGATTTGGAAATCAATATAATGTAAAAAGTAAGTATTATAATAAAGTATGAGAAGCAGATCAAGAAGCCAGAGCTTATAGATGAAGAAAGGTTTCAGATAGAGGAAATCTTTTGAGAAGACTTTGAAGACATCTAGGCAGACAGAGGAAAACAAAGTGGATTCAGTGTAGAGGATTCATTGAATATAAATGCAAAGAGGTTCTGAAGAGAGAATAAGTCTACAGTTTACTAGCTTGGATGTTTATGGGTGGAAATTCTGTAGTGGTGTTACTGGGGTAAGGGACTACCCCCTTTTAAAATTTTGTGACTGAGGGTTCTCACACCTGCATGCAAGCAGCTGCCCAGAGATTAAACCTTAGCAATAAGAGTAAACATAGAGGTTTATTTACAGAAAAATGAAAAACAAATTAAAAGAATCTAATAGTCCACACCCTCATAAGTATCCGAAACAAAAAGGAACCCCACCTCTGCTCCTCAGGGAGCTACATGGGGTTTACCCCAGTCCTACTGTACTTAGTATCCAAAATCACCAAGTTATATCCTTATCCTTTGGTCCTCCATCACTCCAATCAGTATCAGGTGAATTCCCCAATATGAGGTTCAACTCGGGTCTCTCTAGGGTGAAGGCAGCAACTCACCAGTGTCGCTTATCCTCTACCTTCACACACACAGCTCCAGACCCTTCTGGGCCAAATGCTGGGAGAGCCCCAGAAGACTTCCTTCTGGGTTTTTTTCCTCCAGGAGCCAAAACCTCCAAGATCTCCGAACTTGGCTCTGCTCTCTTTCCCAAAAGTTCCTGTCCCAGTCTCTGCTCCTTTCTGTTTATCCTCTCTCCCCCTCCTCCCAACCAGGACTCCAATTTTCCTCTACATACCCTCTTGGAGCTTCATTTTCTCTACCCCACCTGGGATTTGCAACAATGTAAAAGAAGGAAGAGACCTTAACTGGTTTAGGCCTCTTTTACCTCTGTGATTTTTTAGACACAGCTAATGGCAATAATGCCTAAATTTTAATACTGCCCATGTTGGGGTCCCGGCTTCACTAGGATTGACACTATCATTTTCTATTGAATTACTAATCTTGAAAATACTTGACTTTTCCTACCCTCGATAAATTCTATCACAATAAATATCAGAGTCCCTTTTCTGGAGGGTTTTTGCATCTAATATATCTTCCCTTTCTTGCTGTGATCACTGTTCTAGATAAGGTTCCTGTCACAAGTCATTCATAATTGTTAAGATTTGAAAGCAAAACAAAACAAAAAACCCTCTGCCTGCTCTTTAAGAAAACCTTTACTCTGTACTCTATTCAGAATATACACTTACAGATGCTCCATTAAGCTCAGTTCAGTAAATCTGTGCTGGATTTGAAATTTGAAATCAAACAAGCAATTTAGAAAAGTATCAGAATAACTTTCCTCAATGTGAAATCAGAAAGAACTCCAACTTGTCAGTGTGGAGAGACCATGGTTGCATCAAGTGGAAGAAGATTTGATGGAATCAATGTGGATGTCTTCAAAAAACACTTTGGGGACTATTGTCAATATATCAATAAAGGGTTTTGTATATGGCAATTAGCAAAAAAAAGTAAAAGGCCACAAAATAAGATCTGTTTTATTAAGACAGGCAAGGAAGTGGTGATGGATGATACATATAGAGGTCAAGCTACATTCTATGTCATATCACGAGCTGAGAAGTTTTGACTGACTCAATTTTCACCATTACAAATGGTTTCTTGCAATGATAAAACTTTATATGGCTGTAGCTCCAGTTCATTTTCAAAGTTTTTGTAGACGTTGTGTGGTTCTCAATTAAACTTTATATGTAGGAATTATAAGTTTTCATTTCACGCCAATAAAAGAAACTATTACATATTTTTCATATGGTTTCTCAAGAGGAAAAGGAACTAGATTTGGACTCTGGTCTGTCATTCTAGAACTACTAATATTATATGAGCCTAACTTCTAGCAACTGCAGAGGGAATTGAAAATATAGACCAATGCATGCTTTACTGAAGAATAATTCTGAGAAATTTGGGAAAGTGATGTGAAATTTGCAAATTAAAAGAAAACATACAGATATTCTTAGAGATCCTACCTAGTTCCCAATTTTTCTGTTTTTCTTTTTCTTATTCTCTTAGAAACCTATGAATTTATTCAAGACTATGTACAGGAGCTATTAACCTTTTCAGTTAAATCACTGTTAACATTTTTTCATGGAGCTTGGATCACATAAATTATAAATCATCTAACAATATAAGGTAATTTATGATACTGTGAGACATCCTTGTTCTCTCATTAATCTCAAAAAGGCAAAGGGGGTTGTCCTTGTCACAGATTAAGTTATCTGGGAAATCATCATTCAGATGGAAGTTATTATGCAGACAACTCATTAGGGAGTGTTGTCAGAGTCAGCCATTGTGGAACGTAAGAGAAAGTGGCAGAGGAAATAGTTGAGTTGCAATCTAATCACAGAAAGACCACCATAGGATTCAGGACTTTACATTATCTCAGCGATCTTCTTGAAGATTAGATGCAGACCACATCAGGAAGGAGTATGAATTGGACAAAATAATTTCTCTGACTGAGGATAATTCCTGGAGATACTAAAAAAGCTTTCATGTTTTCTGTTGGAGTTTTCCATTAGTTTAATCTTATGAGAAACTGGAAAGTGACAGATTATGTTAAAGTCTTGCCCACAGAGGTCACTCTCCTTGGACAGAGAACAAGATGGGGAAGGGTAAGAGTGGTCTAAATAGTCAAATGGGAGATGCCCACAGAAGTAGTAAATTGTAAATGTCAGTTGTATTTTTGTTCACTTCAAAGTTCTGCCTCTTTTAATTTTAACTTTCACAAGCATCAATTTCTGATTTACATAGAAGTAATTGCCTTGCAACTCTCTTGTTTTTATTTTTTAAAGTTGTTATTAAGAAAGCCTGAAAAATACTTGAAATTTTTGAGTCTAGTAGTAAAATTTGGGCTCCAATGATTGCAATATTTCCCCTTTTTTTCTGGTGCTTATTATTATAGGCACCACTTCATTTTAAAGTAACAATATAGCTGTAGTATTGACCAAAAAAAAAAAAAAAGCAGGTAATATCAGTAAAAATGTATAGTAATGGGGCTCGTTACACTTCTGTCGTAAATTGGTATATAAAAACTTTGAAATATAGTTTTATTTAACCTCAGAAAATTGAACACTACTCAAATTCATTCTATATCAACTCAAACCCATAGAATTCATATGATGGCATTGCTTACAGTAATGACAGAATGATCACAAATGAAAAGTTTATCAAAATTAGGTTTTGATGATGAGTAACAATAGTAAATTGGTGGTATAGTTATGCCAACAAAAATAAGTAAACTCAAGTACATTAACATGAATAAAGCTCTCACATGTTTTTTTAAAGGAAAGAAACAACTCAGAAAAGATTACAGATAATATAATTCCACTACATAAAGTTCTGAAGTAGACAAAACTAAATAATATATCACTTAGAGATGCATCTGTAGTTGGTAATATTGCAAGTTGCAAAAGTCAGAATTCTTGTTCTATATGGTTATGGAGGTAGTTATACAATACTAAGTAGTTGAAACACAAATGGTCATTTATGCTTCAAATTGGTTGAATGGATCAGTTTGAGTCTTTGTGCTCATCTTCAATAGCTTACAATTAATGTTTTCACTTCAGATTTTTTCCAGTTCTTTTGCTACAACTGAATCTGGTGTTGTGATGATGCCCAATCTATTGTCCCTCCCAGAAATGATCTGCCCTTTTGACTGGTAACTATTTCTATTACCTTTTTTCTTTTCTTTTTTTTGTAGACAAAAAGGGCAGATTTATTAAACTACAAGAGAGCAGGGGGCAAGATGGGAACTATTGTCTTCACTTGTTCCATATTTAAAAAAATACTTTAATCATCTTATAATTTCTATTTGGAAATTTAATTTTGACAAAGAGGCACTCTGACTTGCTAACAATAGTTAAATACATTGGATTAAGAATAAATATCTTCTATTCTAATAATAAAATTCTTACATTATCACAAAAATTGTATAAATTTTCAGACAGACATAAAAATTGAGAATATATAATAAGTGCTCATGCACTCTTCACCAGTTTCAACAATTATCAACATTTTCCATAATGTTTTCTACTTATAATGAAATTTATATTTTAATAAATGTGTTAACTTTCCCGAGTGCTAGTTTGTGTGTTGAGGTAGAATGAACATACTTTGGAATTTAATGGATTTGAAATATGTTTCAGTTCATTGCTTACATCACTTCTGTGATTTGGAGCATTTTTAGTTATTTTTTATGTGCTGGAATAAATTGCATTTTTAATAGTATCTCATATGGTTGCCTGAGGTAACACATTCTCTCTCTGAATTATAATTCAGTAAGAAAATATATTTGTTTCTAAAAAAAACAAACATTAATGTTGTTGATAGAATTAGGTTTTAAGGCCTAGAATTTAAAAATTATTATTTGGCTGATGTTCAGTATTTTCTAAGGGGTAGTAGTTAAGATATGATTAAAACCATTAACAGAGGAAAATGTTAATTTTCACTTTAAATTATATTAATTTTATACCTTTGGATGATTAAGTATCAGACATTAAATTTCAATATAGCAGTACCAACAGGCTTAGTTGTCTAGGTAAACACTTAGAACTGATTTTAAATCCAAGGAAAGAAAAATAGACTTTACTCCTCCCACAGATGAATATTCTAAAGTACAACTAGCCATACAAAAGTTCAATCTTAATTTATAATTGTGAATTCATCATGGTAATTACTGAATTGAGCACATATTTCACATGAAGATATTTTTAAAAATGTGATGGACATTCCCTAAAAATGGTCCAGAAAGTAAGGACAAAAGAGCCCTGACAATATACTTTCAAAAGAACAATAAAAAGAAAAATAAAGTTCTTTTTGACTACTAGCCAATAATTTCTAATTTCTCTACATAGTGTTGTGTATATAAAGGTCCAGAGAAACCTAGAACTCAGCTCACTGATGATAGAAGTCATGTATAACAGTTTTACTCACAATTTTCATCAATTAACAAAAGGACATGGGAACAGCACTGACAATGGATATACTTGAATGGTCATTGCTTCCCTGGATCCTCCTTTCTTTGTGAACATGGACTCAGAATAGTGGCAATGATCCTTGCCTTACTTTGGGAGAGGAATATTTCTAATCATATGGACCAAAATAGAGGAATACACAAGGCTTTAAGCTTAACTTAACCATGAAAGGGCTATACAAACACTCATGTGCTTATGATTCCATCTAAGATAATAATTCTTTAATTCAGTAAAATCAAGGCGCTCAGGCTGTCTATATTCCAAGTCCTAAAATCCTGCTGAAACAGTCTCATGCAAAGTTCTCACTTTTGGCCATATGCTGAGGGTTACAATATTAGTAAATGTAATGCTATCTGTTGTCACACATTTGAATATATTTAATAGCTCAAACATGACAGAAGTTTAGTTTTACATTATCTTCCAAAATTAGTGTTTCTGATTGGGCAATTCTTATCCAATTTGGTGTTCTGTCTGGACAGTTCTAGTGAGTCAGGAGCCTGGGCTTTTTCTGTTTTATAACTATGACTACTTTAGCACATGGCTGGTAAGTGGGGGAAAGGTTTGGTAGAGTTTTATGGCCATCACCTTGGCACCCATCATTTTTATTCTACACTATTTTGACTAGACTTAAGTCATGTGACTACATGCAGCCTTAGTGAACAGCACAGAAGGAGAGGAAATGGGTTATATAGGAAGCTAGCCATGTTCAACCATGGTTCATACTTCCTTCTCTGTATCTATAGGATTAAGGCATTTTCCACTTATTTATACTTAGAGACTTTTCATGAATAAGCCTGGTCATGGCCTGCCACACAACAAAGCTAAGATATTCCTTCAACTTTGTGTAATTAGGACTAATAGTATCTGATTCTTCTTGCAGAAATTGTTACATTTAAGCGAGAGATAAAAAGGGCACTAATTCTGGAGAATTAATGAAGCAGTTTAATATTTGCTCATCAGAGTCCATCATTGCCAACAAATTTTGTTCTCTGAAGTAACTTTTCATAATTACTTGACTAAATCCTTCCATGAAAATAAATGGAGACAATTACCTCAAATTTTGCTTTAGGATGTAGATAATTAGTGAGTCTGTGTTTTCCAAATGTCTCTGTCATAAGGCCAGAGATGAGCTATCTAAACACTTTCTTTGCAAAAGGGCAGCACTGAACACGAACACGAATATAATGCTCAGAATCACAAAATCCAAATGATAATAGGACACGCACTTTCCAAGTGATTTTGGATATCTTTCATATTCTGTGCATCATTGATACCATTTACAAATATTTCTCATAGATAGGTCCTATCACATAGGGATATCAATACAAATATTACAAAGAAATTAAAGTTACTGCATGACTTCTAGGTGGTATTTCTTCAAATTTTGAAGCACTATTCAAGACTGATAAAAAGATCAAAAATGATGGCTCAATTGAGAACAACCACTAAGTGTGTAGCAAACGTTATTTTCACAATGAGGATTAGTTGCTCTCACTTGTCTGTGAATGCTTCTTGGCAATGCCTTGAAACTGTCTCTATGCTACCCTTGGAAGTATTTGAGACAGTCTATTGCCTCTGCACTGTGTCCCTCCCAGCAGCCTGGGCTTGTTTTATCATCATGGTCAGAGGAAGCAGTTCTCCTCAGAGAACATTTAACATAAAGAAACATATAGATTAAAAGAAAATCAACCTTTTGGCATTATTAATAAAAAATAGAACTATTTCATGCCTTGGTGAGTATCTACAACATTTGTGCATGGAGGAGAAATGAATGCTTTTCCATCTAAGAATCACTTTTCAATTGACCCTTTTCATAAACAATACTTTTTTGTCTTGGGGGAAAAAAGATCAGAAAATAAACTATCTTCATGGGTTAATATTTGAAAAATATATTAACAATGAGGATGAAATATCATAACTCCTTTTTAAGTTCATAGAATTTTCAAGTATCCTTAACAATATCCCCAGCTAGTAATATCTAAAGCCCCCTGAGTTTGTACTATTAGGTGAAACTTAGATAACTCTACTTTCAAAATTTAGAAATTTCATTTTTTTTAGAAAATAAAATTGAATTTCTCAAGGACTTAATAATTGATTTGACAAAAAATTTTGGACCCACTTGCTATATTCAAGCAGAAACCATGACAGGATTTGTAAGTACAAAAAATTAATGCAATAATAAGAATACTTTGTTTTTATTTTGCCTTTGACTTTTCCTTCCCAATACCTACATTCCTAACTATCAACTCTCATTTGCTACCAACTCCAGCTAATACAACCCTTCCAGCAGTTGGTTTTTGAGCCCTGTTACTCACTAGACACCATATAAGTCAACAAGTACATGGGACGGAAACTACCCCCAGGAATCATTCCTACATGAAGTTTGAAAGTCTTCTTGTAAAGCTCCCAAAGCAGCATCAATCCTTGAAGTGCTTAATATTAAAAAAAAAGAAAGAAAAATATGCATCTAAGTGAAAAAAAGGGATAATGCTAAACTAATTCCTCAACATTTGCTTAAAAAAAAAAAAAAGAGGAAGATTTAGATGTTAAGAAACGACCATGAAGAGTGTGTCCTTTATCCAATGATATTTTTGAAGCCAATATTATTAACTGTCGACTTCATTGTTTAAATAGCTTTCATAAAAGTTAATAGTTTAGAAATAATAGCTGACAGTTAAATGTCATGATGTGAATTATAGAAGCAGTGTATACTACTAAATCTTTTCTTTCTCTAGCTAGCTGAACCTTTCCAGTTGAAAGGAAAAGAAAAAATATACTTCCAACAGATACATTTTTTTCTGTTTAAGCAAAATGTCTTATAAATCGAGATTCAGAAATTAAAATGTATACCTAGATTCTGGTATCTCTGTGAATGACAAACCCCCAAAAAGAAAAAAAATGTTGAATCTGATTTTTGAGCTCTGACTTCAATTTTATATGACCTCTAATCTCATTATGGAGGTGTCTATCAAAATTATCTCAATATCCATTACACTTTTCAAAATCCAAAAATTGTTATCTCTAACTTCATATCTGTTATTAGTATGTTTATCTTTTCCTTCTTGACATCTCTTATCACTGCCTTTTGAGACCTATTAACGATACCAACAGTGGTGCAAGTTTTTGTATTAATAGCCCTTTCCTTGTCTTGAAGTCCTGACTAAGCCATGAATTCTTATGCAAACTGAACTAACTCCTAACTCTTTGCAACTCCTGTTTTCCTTCCCATACTGGCTATCTCTTGGGAGAGTGATGGAGTTAGTTACAGCATCTTTCACTCATTGCTCAGTGAATTCTATCTGTTGGGGTGTGTCACCATTTGTGTTACTGTCCCACGTATTTCCCACCAGAACTGGACCTTTGGTCAAACAGAAGAACATCACTCTGTTCCAGAGAATGCTTCAAAAAAGGGCACTATCTAATGGCCAAAGGAACAATTAATTGAGAATATGTAACTGTCACCGATATTTACGCATCTAAGACAGGTGCACTCAAATAAATATATAAAACAACTATTAACAGAGCTAATGCAATGCAGTGACAGAAACCAACTAAGAGTTAGTAACTTCATCACACAACTTACACAAGTGGGTGAACTTTTTAAAAAGCAATCTCTTATCCCTACCACTATTATATCTTTGTCTAACACTTCAGTGAGAGCCCTCATCATTGCATTAAGATTTCCCTTTTCAGGTCAATAATGACTTCCATGTTACCAACATTGTGATCAATTCTCAATCTTCACTGATGTGTCTCCCACAATCATTTGCACTGCTGATCATTCCCTGTGTGGAGCAAGTCCGTACTGGTGTTGACAGCGGCATTACTTTTATTCTCAATAGTTTTCTGCTTATCTTCTGCTTGAATTTTTTTTTTTCTTCTCCCTGACCCCTAAGGTTTGAGAAGCTAGGACTCATTCCTCAATTGTCTTTTGTTTTCCACACTAGCCCCAGGGTGATCTCTTTCCCAATAGCTTTAGATATTTACATGCTTAACCTTCAAACTCACATATTCATTGTTAACCTTTTTTCCTGAGTTTGATTTGAATATGTCTGATTCTTACATGTGAATGTATAATAGACTCCGTAAACTGCACCCTGTTTTCCTCACCTATCTCCCTTAAGCGTACTCCTCCCTCAGACTTTCCCATATCATTACACAGAACATCCCTTCATGGGATTTTTACAGAGATAAGTAGGGGCAGATGGGCATAACATGATTACACTCTCCAGTTTATTCATCCATATTCTTACTTACTCAATAGCCCTATGTTATGCTGCTAACTAATGATCACATGTGGAAGAAAACAAACACTTTTCAATAATGTGATAAACCTTAAATCCTCCTTGTTTTATGTACAATCAATAGTACATCATAGTACTAATTCCCATTGATGACTGTTTTGTTCTAGTCTAGTCTGTGCTCTACTTAAAAGATGTGACCAGATAAGTTTGCAGCCCAGATAATTAAGAAACAAGTTATTTAAATACTGAGTTATACCCAGTATTTATAAGTGGCTCCAGAGGCATGATCTGAATGTTTCTTTAATGCTTTGTTTGCTTGTTTCCTTTTGCATTTATTTTTATCCCCCCATTATTGAAGTTATTTTCATTTGAATTTTTTCATTTAGTATAGATTTCAGAGTTAGAACTAGGGGAGCCTTAGTTCCTCTCAGCCCTAGAGATTATTCTTGGAACAAATCAATTTTCCATTGTATTTAACAAGGTATGTATTTATTTATCAAGCATCTTGCTACTTAAAAGATTTTGGAAATGTCAGTCTAAAAGTCTGTGAGAAACGTATTGATCATGAGGGCTTTTTGAGTGTATTTTCTGTTTTGTTTTGTCTTACCCTGCCATTTGCTTTTAGCATGCTGGAAAGCTTTTTGGTCTCTTCATCTGTCACATCAAAATAATAACAGACTCTTACAGTAACAAACAGATAATTAAATGCTTGAAGTGCCTCTGGAAAATATGTAACACTTCAGATAAACAGATTTAAAAATTTTGGTAAGACAGGAAGGGAGATAATTCCTGAGAAAATTTCGGTTTATTTCATTCTGATTTTTCCTCTATGAAACTAAAGAACCAATATTTCATATATAAGTAAAAATGAAAATTTTAACATACTTATATATATGTGAATGTAATTAATTTTTCTTTTACTTTGTTGTATTAAGCAATACTACATTTTACTTAATCAACTTTATGCAGTAAGTATATAGATTAGGGAATTCCAAAATATAATAAGAAACAACAGCTTCTTTATTCAGAGCTAAGTCAAAGAAAGTGTTTATAGGTTACATAAGTTACATAAGCACAGTTACATAAGTAACATACTACATTATATTTCTACAAAAACAAACAAACGCAAATGTTTGTTTAGGACTAAATATTTCTCCAACTGGCCTTTATTTTTAACAGGAATCTGCTAATCATGAGATGTCTTAAAATTTATCACAACTAATGTCAAAATTATTGGGAAATATTGACTCTTATTTCAGAACATTTGGATAACTCCCTTGAATCCAGGAAATGTTGCAGACTTACAAATATGTATGAATTTGAGTTTTTGATCTGTTGGCACATAAAGTGACAGTTTCTTTTTAAAATGCATTGATAAGCTATCTGGTTTTTTATTAATTTCCTAATGTCAAATTGATAGCAATATTCTGATTGAATTATTTTTCCAGTTATAAATTCAAAGTTCCTCTTCTAAAGTGATAATTCTCAATTGAAAGTTACCTCCTAATTCTATTTAACTCTTAATGATTGATCAATTGATTTACCATTGGTTTAAAATACTCTGTAAATTCCAGGAACATAGCTTCATACCTTTGATGTACCATACTGTATCCACCACCAGTACATTAAAAACTAACATTCACCATTATCAAACTGACACTCTCAATATCCAATACTCTTAACTCCTCTCCCTTCTCCTCTGGTGCCAGTGTGTTGTTCTTAGAGTTTAAGAATTATTTTTGTTGTGTTCCTTAGTTCATTTTTACTTTAATTTTCAATTATATTTTAAAATATTATTGACACCACGAAAATTATTGTGGCAGAGCAAATCTTTAAAAATGTGTGAGTTAATAATATAGTAACAGTCAGGGGATCTAATAAACACTAATGATGGGTTTGTAGAAAATCTTAGAGACAACTGGTATCATGGCATATTATATATATGAGGTTTCATAGTCATTACAATATAAAAATTAAGTTCTGCTGTATCAAAGTGCATTGTTTTAAGAACTTTACATGAATTTTATATAGTGTTATGGTAGGAAAAATAATAACCCTTCCAAGATTCCCACCTCCTAATTCTTTGAGCAAGTTGAATTATTATATGGCAAGAGACTTCACAGATAAAATTAAGACATGGACCTTTAATAGAGCATATTGGGTTATTTAAGTTGACTCATTTTTTCACATGAATCCTTCGAAGAAGCAAACTTTTATTGAAGACTAGAGATATGCAGTACAAATGAGAGATTCAAAGCATAAATAAAGATTCAATCCATCTTTACTGGATAGCACCACAAGGGAAGGATTTGAAGAAATCAGGACATTCTGTAGAAACAAAGAAGGACTCATGCCTAGCAGTGAACAGGAAACGAAGACTATGAAGAAGCAAGCTCAACCAACAAGCTAAATGATACATTCCCAGAACTTCCAGAAAAAAACACAACCTTGCCAATACTTTGATTTCAGCATCTTCTAAGCAGAGGACCCAACTGATCCATGTTCTACCTAAAAGCCTGATTGAGAAAACAGAAATATAATAAACAGATGTTTTTAAAAACCTAATTTGTGATAATTTGTTACAGGGCAGCAGGATAGAAAATAACTACTAATCATGAATTAATTAGCATTAATTAATTAGCATTAATTAATTAGTATGTATTTTCTCAGATATTTTCAAATTCATCATTTTTATTTTATAGATGCATAATTAAATTGTGTGATTGATAATATTAATAAATTAGTCACTAAAAATGAGAGTTCCTTACTAAGTGAAGGCATAATAACCAGAAAAAATAATTGAAATAATGATTTATCATGCTTAAATTAAGAATCCATGTGAAATATATATAAATAAAATTTTAAAAAAAGAATCCAATGGACATGCAAAACAAAATATTCAAGTAACACAATATTTTCTTGTTATGACTGAAATGTGGTTGGCCATATCATAAGTTTTATGGCTAATTCTTAGAAAGTAAGTGTTTAAATCTGTATGAACATCTGGATTTCTGGAAATTAGCACAAAATGTTAAAATCAGCTTTCCACATTAGTAAATGACTTGTGAGAAATGTATGTAAATATGAAAACTTCAAAAGTGGATTTGGCCACAATAAAAAAAGATGAGCATATGTTTTATTATAAAGAATCCTTATAAAATTCAGTATTATTAAATTTTATATCAACAGAGCAGATCACAAAACTGATGGCTGTTAGAATGCTACAAAGAATTATGTTAATTACTAATAAGCAATAAACATAAATGATAAACATTATGACGTAAATTTATAGATAATGCTAATTTATATATCACTAAAACTTATGAGCATGAAGATATTAATGAAAGTGTTTTCTCATAATATTACTTTCAATTGAAAAGTACAGGAATCTTAGACAATATTCATTATATTCTACTGATGAATCCATAGAAAAACTTGAAGATTTTTTATCATTCAACTATAAACTGATTTTTATTAATATTATGTTTAAAAAAAATAAGCTTATATTACTCAAAAGTCCAAAAAGATAAATACATGCCATTGGCAGTAACATGGTTGGAGTTGGGAGGGGTAATGCTATGTGAAATAAATCAGTAGGAGAAAAATGAGTACTAAATGATATCACTAATGTGTGGACTAGACAGTAATTAAACTAAGGGTCAGGTAAAGACAAGTTTTACAACCTGCCCTTGAGAGCAGGCAATAGAACAGAAGCATCCAGAAGGTATAGATTGGGGGAGGGATTAGGACCAAGTGAGAAGGAAAAACAGGGACTCTTGGTGGAGGATTATGATTGGTGGGTACACTATGGTGTTGATACTTGGTGGTGGAATTCAAATATTACTGCAATCGAAAATTAATTTAGTAAAAAATGAAACAAAATTATTTTTAGAGAAAATAAAACAATGAAATATATGTTTTAAAAAAATTCCTCAACGCTACATGCTAAACATGACTGTAATGACAAACAGAATCGGTTATGAAGACATAGTGTGTCAATGGTATTATTACAGTATCTGTGTAATAAATAGCTTACAAGTCAGAAATACACTGGGCTATTATTGCTAGATAATTACACTTATAATCATTTTTTTAAATATTTCACTTACTGATGTCTTGCATTTTCTGTATGTTTTAAATCAAAAACAATAGTTATAATAAACTTCATTGCATTTTGACAATCTTCAACTGGTTCATGGGAAGGTTTTAAAAGTCTAAAAAAGTTGATAAAACAGATGTATTTTAAAGCATTGCTTATTCTTAAATATGTTAACCACTATTCAGCTAAGTTTAAATTTCTAGTATTTATTGACTATGTATCTGATAAAATAGAAGTATTTTTCAATAATTTTTTGCAATATAATTTAATTAAAATTAATAAATGTCAGAGTGTTTGAAACAAAGAGAAAAGTGAGACCTCCATTTACCTCTGTCTACACATAGACTCATATATTATTGTTAAAGTAAATGAGTAAATGTTATTTAACCAAATTTTTTACACAGGGTTTGATGTTGAAAACAGGTATCCCAGAAGGAAAAAATAAATATAGCTTATGTTGCTATTATGCTGAAAATTAGGTTAAAAGACTTCTTGGAATGTATAAATAAAATTTATGTTCTTTATGTACTTTCTATCCTCTTGTACTCCTACAACACACCCCACCTCTGCCCAAATACCTTAACAATACTTAAGTTTAAATAATTTATTAAAGATACAAATCTTGGATACAAATTTAACTTTTTTGTCACTTTGGGCTAGAACTTATAACTGTCTCCATAAATACAAAAGAAAGAGCAAGCTGTTTCTGACCATACATTCAAGTGGTATGTGGAATTGTTACCACACACAGACTTGTATGTATTCTGTAAATAGCAGAATTGGCATCTCCACTTGTTCTGAGATGTCACTCGAGACATAGCAATATTAATCAAATTGTTCCAGATAGGTTTGTATAGTTCCAACTTTTTGAAAAAAGTCCCATTCTATCTAAGAGACCACATCCTAATTCAAGTGAAATAAAAAGTCTCTATAAATATCTTGCTTTCTGTTAGCTATTGTCACCCTTTGTTTGACCTCTCTTTCCTATAAAGGATAAGATCTAAGATGACATTTTTTAAAAAAGAAAAACATACTTTTAGTCATCTAGCACAAAGAACATTGTGTGAAATATCCTGCAATATCATTTATTAGTTGTTGGAAGTAGTGATAAAAATATCTTTCTTTTAATGACTTCAAAAATCTAGTGGTCTTTTTATCTGGATTAGATATCCAGACTACCAATATTGAGTTCCTATTCATCCAATTAGAATTTCTAAAAAATCATAAAAATTGTGTAATTGTCTATGAGAAATCACCAGCATGTGAAAAGCAAATGTAAATGAAATAGAATAGAAATACTGAAAATACAGGAATAAAAGCTAAACTCGTAACTACAAAGGAAGGAGAGGAAGTCTTACTAAAGCAATATCATTCAAATATACTGAAATTGTTGTATAGATGCAATGGGCTAGTATTTCTACACATATACATATATATGCATGCATGTATTCAAATATATATGCATATGTGTATACACATACATATATGTGTATTGTATATGCTTTACATGTATTTATACATACATATGTTTGTGTTTATGAGTGTTTGAGTTTATAATTAGCCTCATTACTTGATCATACTGCATGTGATATGAATCTGTGTGTATATTTGTAATAATTACTTATAATTAAATAAACATGCTATGCAAATATTTAAAAGGACAAATTAAATCAGGCAAAAACAAAAAATTATAATGAAACTTTGATTTTTTGACATAATTTTCATTTTAAAGTACTCAAATTTTACCTTAAAAACAAAGGTCTGTTATATTTGTCTTTAAAATTCATATCTGAAATAATCTGTTAAACTCCTTTATGTTCCCCTTGAGTCATCCAAATTACATTAGTGAAAATTAAATTACTCTAAAATGCAAATTTATTTAGCATTTAATAACTGCAACATTCTGTTGTCTTTCATATTAAATAATAATATATTGAATGATATATAGGGATTGTTTTCTGTTGAGAAATTATGATTTTTCCCACAAGGATGTAAACCAATGGTACAACAATGAAAAAAAGTTTATAGCTGACTTTAAGTGTTACAAATTCTCTTTCCATTTTCAAGGTGGTAGTCCCTTAAATGTATTACTATAATTTGTTGTCCCAAAATACTCTAAAGTACTGAATAAACTTTACAGTAACCTTGTAAATGTCTCCCTATTTACACAGATATTATCATCTCAAAAGACAGTTTTCAAAATTTTAAACAGTATTACATCAGTTATTCTTTTATACCAATATAAATCTTAATTATTATCCTTTGAGAGAGAAAACAAATGAACTATTTAGAAACAGCAGGGTTTTTTTTCTCTATGCTGTTTATAAATATTGGATGGATTCAACTCATCTTCTATTTGTAATAACAGAAATTCTAGAATCTCTTAAGGCAAACACTGTATAGTCATTTTTTTTGTACTTTCCCTAGCCTAAACTTTGACCACCAAAGGATTCAGAAATATTAAGTAAACTGTGACATAGACTCATATAAGTCCATATATATACGCGAACAAGAGAACTCCTAAAAGGAAAATCATTATATCAAGTGACAGACTAGGAAAGAACCTTCTTAAAAAAAAAAAAGAGTTTTGACAAGTTTAGGGATCTCATGCCTCAACTTGTAGGAATTGAAAGAATCAATAGAGGATGGCATGAAAGAATGTTCCTGAAGTCTCTTCAGGGTGCTAAGGAACTCCAGTAGTACCTGGAGGAGATTGTTGTGCCCAAAGGGTGTGGAAACATCCCACAGACGTAAAAGTAGCTGTGATAGGTATTAGCGAGCTGAAACAGGAAACTCCATAGTAGAGTTTGGAGAATTTTTGGATTTATGGGACTCATTGTGAGATACTCTTGAAATAGGATGAGGAAGAAATTCCAGAGGGTAGGTTTTTTAATACTAGGTTTGGATGGGTTTTATGTATAACTACCCTAGTCAGCATTTTTACCATAGATTTTAGGTTATACTACAAATGATGTTCTATATATAACAGAAGTATAAAAAGCAAACAAACAAACTGGGAATAAAAAAAATGTCACCTTCAACATTTAATCAACTATGATTCCAAATGTATTATAAAGCTTGTCTTTAGGATTTAAACATCTAAAAGAGAATTAAAAGAACGCATATTTCAAAGATATGATAGAAGAAAATGGACCCATTTTGTAAAATTTAAAAAACTAATATAGCCACAATAAATTAAAAAGATTAAAACTAATGTAAGTGTTGTAGAAATTTTTCCATTTTCCATTTTATTCCTAGAATGATGCTATAAAAGTTGGAAATACATTTTATTTCTTAATTGAGATAATTTCCTAACAAGTTCTGAAAATCAAGATTTTTCTTTGCAGTGCCTTTGAGCTGAGAAAATGTATAATGAACTCTGATGTTGAAAATATTCTAAAGAAGATGAATGGGATATCAATAATGAAGAAAAATGATCCATTATTGAAAAATATTAACATAACATGTTTTTACAGCTGCCATACCAGCTTTTACAGCCCTACAGGAATATTCCCTAATGAAATAAATCAATTGATGTGCATTTTTATTTAAAGCCTAATTAGACTTCATATGTGCAGGAAAGCTCATCTTAAAGAAATATGTATTTGATTATGTCACTTCTTGTCTAAAACCTTCAATGACTTTTTACCATCACCTGTTGCAAGTTGATTTCCTTAGCAGGATTATTTAGAATCTATGGTACTGTGCAGGGGTGGAAGTAAATCCAAGAAACTGTCTCTATGGAACCTCAGCTGAGGCATCCTGAGGTTGTCCTGAGTTGTTATTCCGAAGTTGTTCTGAGTGTTGCCAAGGAACAAGCCTTATCCATTTATGTAAGTATATTGATCATTCAAAGTGTATCACTGAGGGAAGGAGGCTTAACCTTGGATGAGATGACCATCCCCCAGATGGGGACAGTAATGGAAGGTGGAGGTGCAGGCAGCACTCCAAAAAGTTGAGTGAGCTATTCTTAATACTGGAAGGGAGATCTGGGCTGCATATAATGGCCTCTATATAGCAGCTAAAAATAAAATTGTAGCTTAATGACATAGCTTATAATTCCAAGCCAGACCCATCCTCTCCCAATTTAGTCTCTATTTTTATTCTACCTATATCGTGGGTGTCAGTCAACGCACCTACTTTTGTAGGCCTCCATACTGTTGAAATAGTAATGCTAGGACTCTCTCTTTCCACTTTTAAGACTCCAAATATGTATCTGCAGGCAGAGTTCAAGTTACTTGAAGATAGCTGCTTTTTAATCACATTGTGTAACAAATATTTAAATTAGAGCCAAGTATTTAAAGACCCTATAAATATTGAGTGATCTAATTACTAATAAGTGAGCAGTAATTTATAAAACCAAAGAGGAGACAAATGTCTTTTTTTTTTTCCTTTTCAAGAAATCAATTAGCTCTTTAAACATGCCCAATATATTAAGGGCAGAAATCAAATATAAGACCAACACTTTCTCCAGGCTGATATGTGTCAGAAATTACCTGGATTTGTAGAAGACAAAAATAAATTAGAGATACACTTCCTGTCTTAAAGACCCCCCCACCTCCATGATCTAACAAAGAGCTAGAAAACAAAATAGATTTGATGACATAACATTGCACAGCATTTAATATAAAAAAACAAAAGACATCACGGGAAGCCGACCTATTCTAGCTGGGATGTGTTACCAAAAGTTACTTTGAGATTTTTATTCAGAATTCAGATCCCATATTTCTATAGGGTAGTATTTGAAGTATTAACCAATTTTTGGTTACAACTTCCATAATCTAATGTACTAAGTTTAAAATAAACTTTTATACTGAAAGTCATATCAAGTAATAATTACTGTAACACTTAAATTTTTATGTCAAATTTAATTGATTAACATGTTAATATATTTAACAATCCAGGCAATGCCTGGCACTAAGGTTTAGTTATAAACAATTCTGACACAATCCTCCTCAAGGAGCATCAGCTTTTGGACAAAGTAGACACTGAGTGATCACAATAAAGAGACATGAGTGCTACGAAGGGGTGTTGCTACAGCCTGTGGTGACATTCAACAAAGGAGCCTTCTAGTGCTGAGGCTGCTTATACAAGGTGGGTGAAACTGAGGTGTAAACTGCAGGGCAGAAGGAAGAGGATTCGAAGTAGAAAGAAGATCATGTGGAAAGGTCAAGACAGAGAGGAAATAAGCATAATATAGGGCCCATTTGAGTTGCAAAAAAAGAATTGCTGTGTGGTTGGAATGCTGAGAACAACGTGGGGGGAAATCTGCAAAGGTCACATCATGGCAAGTTCTGTAATGAGACTGGTCTTTTTCTTAAATACCACGGAGAGATGAAGGCGGGCAATAATCCTTTCTTATTTGCATTTCTGAAAGATCATTCTAGAAACAGTGCAGATGGGAGGAGGGAGGTTGTAAGGGTAAGGGTGAAAGCATGGAGATCAGGAAGCTAATACTGCCAGTGAAGGTGCACAGAAACCCAAGGCACTGTCCACGGTATTGGTGATGGAGGTGGACAGAAACAGATGACAGCAAGGCCCTAGATTGAAGGATGAGTGCAGATCAATGAACTGTGGGGGATAAAGGAGAAAGAGGAACTGGGGAGACTCAGGGGTTCCAAAAAGCTATGCCTGCAGTGTATCTGTCCCCTCCCCTGGTCTTGGTAACATGACACTGACAAGTATATACCTGTTCAAGCTCAGTCCGCCCAGAAGGACAGGAGGTGCTGGGTAGGTTGCCACAGCAGAGGCCAGGGTAGGAAGAGAGTCACTGTCTACAAAGCAGAGCATAGGAACAGATTGCTTTGGGGGACTGTACGTGGGGATGTCCATGACATCCCTGGCCAGTTCAGCTAGGAATTAAAAAAAAACAAAGTAGCCTTAACGTCTGGAACTGATCTGATTTTCACAGGTGAACCTCAATCCTATGAGCAGTTAGTCGAACATTCAGAGTCAGGGCACTTCACCATCCTCTTAAACATAAACAATCTCTAACCTTAGAAAAGGTCACCCTGAAATAATGATAAAAGGAAAGAAATCTAGGCACATCTTAATTTTGTTTAAGTATGACATTAAAGAATATTTATTGTGCTAATCACAAAATAGCCAGACATAGAAAATTCTTTTTTGAACAGCCTCTAGTCTAGAGGAAACTGCTTCCTTAGACCATCTGCCAAATCACTCAATCCAAATCCAGGTCCTTTGGAAGATTCTTTCCAAATCATCTGCAGTGAAACACGCAGTTTCCATGTCGTGCAATGAGTAATAAATCTTCCTTGTTCAACTACAAGTGTTCCTGGTGGTCTTTGGCAGAGGGTATTGGCATACATTAAGAATTCATAAATTGACAACCGCCACTTATGTGTGAAGCCCTGATGTTGTAGCACTAAGGAATGACACACTGTGGGCATCAAATGAACATTTGTTAGAAAAACATGAAAGCATTTCAGAAATGAAGGAAAGGCCACTGCAATAATCCACCCACTTGTAATCCTTTTTGACCAGTCTCCTGGTCTCACACTTTTGTTTAATATCACACTGAGAAAGAAAACAGAGGAAAAAATAAAAATACAAACGAAAGCACAATCCCCAGAAGATCTATGAGTAATACTACTCAGTCATGCCAGTTTTTAATTTTTTTTCTTTGATTTTGCTCAGGGAACTTTAAGCTTTACTCATCTTTAATTACCTTAATTTCATGTTTAACTCAGGCACAGAAAAGATCTGTTTGTAATTTCAGATGAGAGAAAATGAAATTCCCCTCAGCAAAGTTGAATTTTAAAATTCAACAGGAAGAACAATGTGCAGTTCACACACACACACACACACACACACACAAATCAACCTCACGCGTCAAAATAATACAATATTAAAAAGCTCAAATTTTGTTTTGAAAACAAAGCAAAGAAAAACCAAGTGAAAGAAATAGAGGAAGAGTTAGAGGGAAGTAGAGAGAAAATCTGTTATTCTTTCTTTTTATGGTTGTAGAAATATTTAACATGAGATTTACCCTCTCATCAAACTTGTAAGTGTATTGCTAAGTACTAAGAGCATAACTCTAAGCACTATAGCAGATCTCTGGAACTTAATTACTTGCATAAAATGGAGTTTTATACCTGCTGAATAACAGTCACCCCTACCTTATCCCCAACCCCCCAGCTTGTGCCACCCACCACTCCACTCTCTGCTCTGTGTGTTTGACTATTTCACCATCTCCATTTGTCCTATGACTGTTCTGTTTCACTTAGCATAATGCTCTCCAGGTTCATCCAAGCTGTAGCAAATAGTAGTAATAGTAGCAAATACTAAGCTTTTAATACAGCTTAGTAATATTCCATGGTTTGCATATAATACATTTTGCTTATCCATCTCTCCATTAGCAGGTCGCTTCCATATTCTGACTATTATAAATAATGCTGCAATGAACACGGGGGTGAAAATACCTCTTTGAGATCTTGATTTAAATTCTGAAATCATGCAAAGAAGTAGAATTGCTGGATTATTTTTGAGGACTTCTTTCAGTTTTCCATTTTGGCTACAGGATCAATTTTATTTCCACCAAAAGTAAACGAGAATTTTCCTATCTCTGACATCTCTGCTAAATCTTTCTCTTTTTTGTTGTGGCTATGTTAACATATATGAAGTAACATCTAATTGTGGTTTTGATTTTTATTTCCCTATACTTAGTAGCAATGGGCATATTTTTTTAATAACTGTTGGCCATTTGTAGGTCTTTATTAGAGAAATGTCTATTCTAATCCTTTGCTGTTTTAAAAATCAGGTTATCTGTGGTGGTTTTTTTGTTTGTTTAGCTACTGAGTTGAAAGGATTATTTCTGTATTTTAGATATTAACCAAATCATCTATATGGTTGACAGTATTTTCTCCATTCTATAGGCTATATTTTCATTTTGTTCATTTGTTTGTGACACAGAAACTTTTCATTATCTCTGGAAGGTATCACAGAGGTTATTAATATTTTCATTTATTTTCTTGTATTTCTCTAATGTTTAAAAAGACCATAAATTATTCTATAATTGATAAAGAATATAAAAACAATTCAAACTATGTAAGTCAATTCATAAAGCTGAATGAAAAAGGTAATGGGTTATGGTGTGAGCCTTGGTAAAGATTATTTGAGGAAAAGGAAAACTTGGATTTATGTATATGGCTATTTATATTATTTACGTTTACCAAGTCCTTTTCCTTTACCAATTTATTTGATGCTGGTTAGATCAGTGGGACAAAGACTAAGAAATCACCTCCTGAAGCTTTTGATAGATTTCAGTTTGTCAACCTGATTGAGTCTGAGAAAGGAAGTGATTGAAAAATGGAAACATAGAAAAAGTCATCAAAGTTTGTGCTTCATAATGACAATATTTAGCATTTCCTATAAGCAGCAATAAATACTAAGATCATATTTTGCATTTTTAATATTCTCCCCATGTTTGTTGAAAACCAAAAAAAACATATTTACAGTAAACAGATGGATCTCCTTAATGAGAATGCTATAGAAGATATTCTTTCTCTTTGCTGTGAAAAAAATCCCAGATTTTATGAAGAACACAGAAACCATAGCTAAAGGCAGAATTGTAGCTTTTTCACTTTCATATTGAAATATAAATCAGATTAGGACTGAGGTATTGATGGATAACACAATGAATAAAGGAATGACTAGCCTCATGAACAGAGATATTAACGCAGGGTTACAGGCCTTGTAATTCTGAACTGGAGAGAATGTTGGGAACAGTAATATGCCTTTTGGAAGACCCCACACCAAGATTGGGAAATCCTACTGGGGCCACATCCACATCCTATTCCCGTGCTTCTTTGGACACTTTGTTAGTGATTTTCAATCATGTTCTTCAGCTACACAACAACAGCAAACTCTCAAAATGCCTTTCTATTGCCTTTAGATGTCAATGTGGCATACAGTACTTTGTGGACATCTATGAGTCTCTACATCAGAAAAAAAATAAGGTTTTAAGCTAAAAAGGCTAAAAAATGCTGTCCTGGGGGGGGAAAAATCCAAAAAATAATATGTTTTTATATTCATTGGAAAAGCAGCAAGACTAACTCATTGCAGGCCAATGAGTGATGTTGTGTTCACACTACAGAAAATCTTGTGGGTGAAGGGGATTATCAAGGCACAGATGCAGTGACTCATGTATATTCAGATGAGAGCTTCTATTTGTGGTTAATACACTTTGAGGGATGATAAGAGGCTTGGGGATTTTTTTTTTTTTTGGTAGCTTCTGCCCTTTCAGTATTTTCTGAAACCATCTGCCATCAAGGGTGATTAATTCTACTTAACATGGCTGTCACTACCATACCATAATTATGAAGTGATAATTACCTAAGTAAAAATTTTAAACATTTCTAAGAAGTAATAAATAATCAAATACCATCACTAAAATAAACTTGAAGGTGTTGGAATTTTTTTTATAATTTTATTTATATTCCCCAGAGATCTCTCACCACCTCCCCTCCCTGACCACTCTCACCCATCTCCACACCCCCAGTTGTGTACTTTAGTTTGGCTGTTAGTCTGTTTTGACTTTTCTTCCTGGCCTTTTGTTTGTTTGTTTTTCCTATATCCAATATATTAGTGAAAACATTTGGTTTCTATCATTTTCTTTCTGACTTGTTTCTGCTAATATGATTCCTTCTAAGTCCATACATGTTATCTCAAATGCATCAAATTTGTCATTTTTAACTGATGGGTCATATTCTATTTTGCATATATATACCACATCTTTTTTATCTAGCCATCTGTTCTGGGACATTTGGGTTGTTTCCATGTCCTTACAATTACAAAGAGTACTACAATAAACATGCGAGTATAGGTGTCCCTTTGTATAAATATTTTGTATGCTAGACTATTTCCTCATTCCATGTACAAAAACCAACTCAAAATGGGTAAAAGACTTGTATGTAAAACCTGAAACTATTAAGTACATAGAGGAAAATTTGGACAAAACTCTCCAAGACCTACACTTCAGAAATCCTTTTCAGGACACATCTAAAGATGGTCGAAAAATATAAACAGCTAGAACTATATCAAACTAAAATGCTTCTGTACAGCAAAAGAGACAATAAACAAAACAAAAAGAAATCCAACCGAATGGGAAAAAAATTTGCCCTCCATAAAAGTGATAAGAGTTTGACAAAAAAGATCCACAAGAAACTCACACAACTTAGCAAAAACAAAACTAGAAGCCCAGTCAAAAAAAAGGGGAAAGAACTGAAAAGACACTTCTCCAAAGAGGAAATACAAATGGCCAACAGGCACATGAAAAACTTCTCAATGTCAATCAGGGAAATACAAATCAAAACCACAATGAGATATCACTTTACACCAGTAAGAATGTCCCACATCAAAAAAATAGGCAACAACAAGTGCCAGTGTGGATGTGGAGACAAAGGAACACTCTTACACTGCTGGTGGGAATGTAAACTGATCCAGTCACTATGGAAAGTTGTGTGGAGGACCCTCAAACTTATGCAAATGGAACTAACATTTGATCCAGCAATTGCTCTTCTAGGAATTGACCCAAAGGAGACCTCAATACTTATACAAAATTTCTTATCCTATACAGTCAAAATTTAGGAATGGGACTTTGGAGATTTACTTGCTTCATTTAGCTGCCTCTGGAACTGAATTTTGTATGTGGTCCTTATTTATTGTTTCTCACCTGTAAAACTGACTTACTAAACAGTCCATTTCCCCCTACCCATCTGTCAAGGTAAATATTGTTTTCACAGACCCATAAACAAATTTCTACAGATATGTTTCTGGACTCTCTTGTTTCATTGATTAGTATATCTACCCATGTACCATGATGGCATTAAATTATTAGGTCTTTATAAATGTTAGTGCTCATTAGCACAAGTGTCCGTAGAGCCAGTTTTTCCTCCTATCTTTGACACTGCATTTAGATATGCTTATTATTATTATTATATTATTATTATTATTATTTTTAGCCTCAACTTTATTTTTGACTTGGTAATATTTTATTGGGTTTCAGCTCTGGTCAATGCAATTAGTTTATGCAGTGCTGAATTTCAGCCCTCATTTTATGTACCGTAAGCACATTGCTCTCTGATGTATCATAATTTCCATCTCATCTGTTATAACAATTTAGGGAAAAAAAACCACAAACCACTGTTGACTTTTTACAACAGACTTCTCTCCAATTCACTAATGGACCACCCCAATGCATACTACACAAACCTCACTCAGAAATTATCTGCACAGTGGAGTGTAAGATGCTGCATCTACTTCCACGTGGGTGAGTTACTCATAATTAGTAGGTCTTTACTAGTCTGGGAAAAAGTCCTGTTATCCTCAACTTTACCAATATTTTGATCACTATACTTCCTTGAATCTCATGTTTTACTTTAAAAATGTTTTTCCTTCTTCCTGAGGTAAAATTTTATAAATTCTTTCAGTAAACATTTATTATTGGTAAACCTAGTGCTTTTATTTGTTGTTGTTGTTACCAATGTTTAAAGCTTCTTCATTTTGCCCTAGTTTAGTTCAAAATTATGAGTCATTTTTCTGGGTATTCAATTTTAAGGCAACAATGATATTCTTGAAGAATTCAAATACTTCTTAAAACTTTTTCCAATGTCTAGCATTAATGATGTTAATTTTAGTTGTAGTTCTTGTATACAACTGCAGACCATTTAAATCCATAAATCCTCAGCATTTTTTATTATATAATGACTATGAACTCCAACTCTAGATTTGTATGGCAGAATGTCTATGGTTATATACTCAGATACTGTCCTTGGAGAGACTGTTATCTTCCTTTCCGTGCATCCATTCATCCATCCATCATCAACCTGTCTAGCTAGTTGCTTCACCAAGCAACTAATCAGTCTTGGAGCCAAGACTGAGATAAATATGCACTCCAATAGAAACCCATTGAATGTGTCACTTTTTAATAGCTTTGCTTTCCAAGGTATCCTCTACATTTGACACCTCTGACTCTGGCATGCATGTAATTCTCCAAATTCTAGCTTCTAATTCACAAATGATTTTCATGCATCTCCTAGTAAACTCTTGGGTTCATATTTCCCCCCAGTTCAGGTCACTAGTAATTTCTCCAACTTTCCCAAAACTTCAGCCATGCTTTTAAGATGATGGTGTTTACAGTTTACCAAGATATTTCATACAGAAGCAATTTTTCAGTTAAGTCAATTCTATTGTAGAGTTCAGAAAACTCAAGTACTTTCAATCTCTTCCTTAACATACTTATCTACTCCTTTAAACTCTTAATATCCTTCAAACTGTTCTCTATTAAGGGACTAGTAAACTTCCATCAGCTATAGGACCATAGAAATTTTGCTTCTGTCAAAAGCCACTTCAATACCAATTAAATATCCTACCTGCTAGTCTCCTTAGTCCTTATATCTATTTAGATTGTTTACAGTTTAAGTTACCTTTGAATCCTATTTTCTTTCCCTTGGAGTGTATGCAACTCAAAGTGTTGACTTTGAGTGTAATTGTAGGGATCATCAAATGAAGATTAAGGTATAGTCATTAGAGACTTTGGTCACACAAAGAGAAATGTATTAAAAAATGTTAACATTATGCATGCTTTCCTAAAGTCTTTATAGGAGAGGAAGTACAAATATTTAGGGTATGATAGCAAATGGGCCAATATTACTTTTATTTCTATAGCTCTGATAGAATGATCTTGCTATCCTTCCCTCGGGTCCCTAATTCCAACACTACTTGGGGCTAGCATAGTGATGACAAAAGCACAAATTTTAATACTAAGCACAAATGACAGAACCTTAAACTTCCAAGAGGAGTAGAACTGTGCATGGAAAACAGTAAGCTGCAGATAAACTCATTGTAAGTAGAGCTAAATAAACAGCTTGTCATGTGTATGGTATAATCAGTGCAAAACAGAGAATTTTGATGATTTTTCTAATTCTTGGCACATAGTAGGTGGTCAATGTTTATCAAAGAAATGAGAAGCATAGTCAATATGAATTTAAGAGGTTGATTTGTTTTTGTACTTTGTTCTAATAATAATATGTATCAATATAATATAAAATATATCAAAATTAAATATAATATATCAAAATTAAATATAATATAACAATATAAAAATTAATATAATATAATATCAAAATTAAAAAGAATAAAAAATGAGTGGACTCATTTTTGAAGTTCATTTTGTACAAAGAACATCAGCAGGTTAATATATTTATATTATTTATATATTTATATTATTTTTCTGATTTTATCCATGTCTGAAGTAAGCACTGTCATAGAGGCTATGCTATCTGAAGCAGACATTAATATTTATGTGATAGTAGTACCAAAAGACCTGGCATAGTGCCCTGGGGAAATAAGTGCTTCCTTAGCATCAGTCATGCATTCCAGATCCTCATCAGTGAAGAAATGTCCCAGAATATCTCATTTACTGATCTCCATTCAAAACCCCTCATAGCTATCCTCTCCTTCTTATTTATAAGTTTTTCTATTATTTTTTTTTTTGCTAAAGTTTCCATACCTTTAACCTTTAAGGAAGGCAGGTGTTAATGAATGTACTATTTTTTCAATCAACTGAGAATGTCATCATAATCAAAATGTATATGTATATGCAAAATGTATATGGACTCCAATGAGAGGTTGTTAAGCATAGACTGGCCAAATAGTATGTTTAAAGTGTATTAAGGGAGGTGGCCATGTTAAATAAATCACAGAGCAAGTGTTGGTGAATTTTCAGACTCACCTATATAAGTATTTGGAATTGGGTGAATTTAATCAAATGTTTAACCTTACTAGACAATATTTTCAAGAGAAACCAAGATGAATCCTGATTATCTAAACTAGCTCAGGTGATACTCAGTAGAGGACCCCCAATTCAGATGCTTCTAGAGGTCAGACAAATAAAATAAGTAAACACAACAAGCTAGCTGCAATGACATAAGGAAGATTCAGGGTTGCAGAAACTGAAAAATATTAGCTATAATTCAAATTTCCCTCAATTGTTCCTTGTGAAAATGTCAACTATTGTCAGATTACTTTTTCAATAAAAATAAAAATTAGAATTTAATGTGAAATTCCCCATTTGCAAAATATTAAAAGACAAAATCACCACATGGGTAGTATACAACCCCCTAAACTGTCTATTCTACTTCTTTGTCTCCACAATTCATATTATCATCTAATATACTATCATTTTTCTATTTCCTTTTTATCATGTCTTTTCTTTTGTAATTTTAAGTCCTATTAAGGAAGAAAATTTTGTCTGTCTTTCTTACCTTTTGTCTGTCTTTCTTACCATGTGCTTAGCACCTAAAATAGTATCTAGCACAGAGTAATCTATCAATAAATATTTACTGAATTATTTAATAAATAGCAACAAAACAGTGAAAAAATAACACAAATCAAAGTTTTAAAAATTCTCTTGATAGACTAGAATCACAATGGATATTTTAAAAACCTGAGTTTGATAAAAAGTATCTATTGGCTAGCATACAGAAATTATTTGTTCCCATACAAAGCAAATCATCATATTCTAAATTGATTACATACTCATCAAATTCAACAAATATGCTAACTTGGATGACATAACACAGTAATGCTGATGGACTTCATTCAAAGTAGAGCAGGGAGAAAATTAATTAATGACTATTCTTATCTGTTAGAAAGAATAAAATCATGCCGGAATATCCGGGGCTTACGGTGGAGGCCCATGGCTTTAATCCCAGCCTCAGGAGGTGGAGGCTAGGAGTTGCTTGAGTTCTCGGGTTTGAGACTACCCCGGGCAACATAGTGAGACATAGTCTCAAAAAAAAAAAAAATCATGCTGGAATATCTTTTATTTTTATCATTGATCTAATTTACACTGAAATGAGATACCAATTTACTTGACTTCAAAAAATTAAATATTCTAAGTTTCCTAAGAGCATACAATAATTTCTGGGTAACTCCCATGTTCTCATTTTGAACCAAATCAGTATATTTTCATTTTGTTGATATTTTTATGCAAGTACAATAAATCTAGAAAAAATATATAAATGAAGAGATTAACAACTTACTAAAGACAGGCACTTGTGAATTTCCCTAATTTCCTTTGCCTTTTCTACATTACTTCTAGTTTTCAGAATATTCTCCCTAAAACAGGGGTTAAGCAGGATTTCCTCAAAGTTGGTTCATATTAGGAACGGAGACATGTGTCTTTTAGGGATCCAGGCTTCTTTTTCTTTTCTTGAAAGCCTCATTCCAGGAACTTGAACATTGAAAGAGCACACCAAACACATGTTGAAAACGGGAACAAATAAAAATGAAGTTATATTATTATATGACAAGAATACAGGGGCACACACAAATCCCTGAGTACCCCCATAATAATAAGCTGAAATCAATGTAAGTGTTGAAAGAGATGAGAACAGATTATCTGATGATCAACCTGCCTCCCCTATTTTTGAATGCTTAATTTAAGAACAGAACATTTACTATTGAAATGTTAGACTTTATGAAGATGTAATCATTAAAATGAACAAGTTAATGAGGCAGAGAAAGAATGAGACAAGAACAAGACTTTCACAGCATCTTTGCATCAACATCCCGGCCATGATGGGAGGCGCTCCTACACCTCCAGAGACAGGGAATGCAGTCAAGCGCCAAACCTTATTAAATGGCTGCAGTCTAATGTGATAATGAAGAGACCAACACAGGCTACTTCCTTTTCAGTCTTCCTCTTATGAACTAACCATTTTGGTCACTATTTCACTGTCTCTGTAGAAGAAGGAAAGAAGCAACTTTTGCTCAGTCTTACCAAAAGAACAACTTCCTCACCATTCCATGGAGGTACAACAGTTTTCCAAGGCCAACACTGAATAATTACTTTTCTGGTAAAGAAGGGGTGAATGATGTGAGTCTTCCTTGCTGTTGCAGAAATCTAATACAGGAATTTGATGTGTTTTATTCTAAAGGATAATGGGAAAAATGTAAGTAGCATGATACATGTCCAACCTAAACATAAAATTCCTTATGTTTATTATGGGTTGTTCTCTTCTGAAGTCTTTATGCCCAAAGAAGCATTATCTATGTATACTGTAAATAGATACCATGGGCAATCATTTAAAAAGTGGTTCCTTGACTAAAGATGATAAAATATTAGAATCTGGTTATATCCTGCATTCTAGTAAACAGTAGTACCTGGTCACCAAGTTAAAAAAAAATCTACAGTTACTTTAATGTCTACTCTTCTAATTGAAGTTTCAGAAAAAATCAATAGTCATTATAATGAATAAAATGCAAGACAGGTAAGACATATTTGAAATCATATTAAAGTATAAGGATTTGTTATGATGTATTCATCAGAACTGTTTTGTGACTTAAAATGTCATCCTCAAATTACTAAGTTTAAGCCACACCTTCAATTCCCATTTTTCTTAGGATTATTTACCCTTATTCTTTTATGGTTTCTTCTACTTTCTAAATTCCTCTCATTCTATTAATATCTCAAATTTATTATTAATTTCTATTTGAGTGAAAGTGATACAGAAACACAGAGGACATCAAGTTAAATACTAATTTGAATGAAACCTATACTCTCATACTGATGCAGCACTATTTATAATAGGCAGGGTATAGAAACAGCCTAAGTACCTTAAAACTGGTGAATGGATTATGAAGATGTGGTATATAATTACAATGGAATACTATTCAGCAATCAAAAAGGTAAATTCATGTCATTTGCAGCAACATGGATAAAGTTAGAAGAGATCATTCTACATGAAATAAGTCAGAATGAGAAAGATAAATAATAGATGGTGCTACTAATGAGTGGAATATAGAGAGATCAAGCCAAGAACCAGAGAAAAATGACCTGGAAAGTTGGTTACTGAAAACTGACTAAAGAACTGAAGCACTAAAAGTGGGGAAAGGGAAGGAAAGAGGTAGGAATGAAGAAAGTAGTATGACAAAAAGTGAAGGTGAACTAAGTTGGTGACCTCTAAGTGTGTGCTTAACAACCTCCCATTGAAGTCCAATTTATAAAATATCTACCATATAAAGGAAGTTGCACATACATTTTGATTTATAGTAGCAATAAATTACAGTAATACCTGAGAGAATCCTAATATCATTACAGTTAAAAATAATTATTTAAAAATGTATACATATAGAAGGAAATACTTTCAAAGATAAATGAATCTCTTTATAAAAAATAAAACTGTTGGATGCTGATTAATAAGAAAATAAACTTAAATCAAATTGCATATTAGAGAGCAATTCATGTTTACTGATGTGATCGGTTATGCAATTTACTTAATTATATTACAAGAAGTACTGGATGTTAGATATTGTGCTAGGAGCTGAGTACCATCTTACATTCAGGTAGGGCTAGTTCTGGTGTATTCCAGAGTTTAGTATTGGTGACAAGCTGTGATGGTTATATTTGTCAGACATTGTCATGAAGCAAACCATCTCAGGACTTAGTGGCTTGAAACAAGCATCATTTGTTCCTCCCAATAAGAATTGTTCAGGGGGGAAATGTGGTGGGTGACCCACGGGGAATACAAAGATGTGATATATATATATATAATGTGATATATATATATAATGAAAAAATATATAATGAAAAAATATATATATTATATATATAATGAAAAAAATATATAATATATAATGTGATATATATATATAATGAAAAAAAGAATTATCAGGTTGATAGGTACTTTTATTAATCTGTGGCATTCTTCAGATCAGGTGGATGGATTTGCTATTTTGAATAGCTCTTCTCTGACACCATAGATGGAATAAACTTGTAGTTTACTTGGTTCTATTCCAAGTAGACTCTTACCTACCAGCAGGCTACCCTGCCTTTACTTGCATTATAAAGGCAAGGGAGCAATAAAGAAACCCAAAATTTATGACTTTTTGAGATGTGACTAATAACATTCTGCCCATGTTCTTCTCCTACATTCTATTTGCAAAAATGTGTCAAAGGACAGTTAACTCTAGTCAAATGATGGAGAAACAGACTTTGCAACTTGGAGGGAGAAACTGTAAAATCACAGTGAAGAGTGTGGATAGAAAATACAGGATGATGAATTGAAGCCACAAAATGCTTTTAAATAGGGAGAGGAAAAAAACAAGGAAGGAACTCAACTGATATGACATTTCCCAGGAAAGACAAGGTAAAGTACTCAAAGCACAGAAATTCAACTTATACAACAGGGTCTTCAGTATCATAAAGAGAATTACCAGCCTAGGAGATTAGCAGTCAGTGCTCACAGGCCTGAGACATTATCTGCAATCATCATGGGCTGAGTCTATTGGTAGAGTGAGGTGGCAGTTCTCAAAAAATTATGATATGTTGTATAAATGTTCTTGGTTCACTAAGATATCTAGAGTTGCTCACTTCTAATGGTCCCAATTGTTTCAAAGTTACATTTTTATTTGACACAAATCAGTTGCTGTTGCCCATCTCACAAAATCCCTTTGGTTTCCTCCATTGTATCTATGATTTATGGCTATGCTCTCAGCATAGTTACATCTGGCTGAGAACAAATATTCAATAGTAAAAGTAAATGAGACTCATGCACTGGCAATGTTTTCTGATTATGATTTGGGAGGGAGGTATCAGTAGTTTATTCATAACTAGATATTAAAACCAAAGACCTCCCATAAACAGCAACAGAGTTGTCTTAATTGAAATCCATCTATGAATTCTTTTTTTTTTTTTGTGTGTGTGTGTGTGTGTGTGTGTGTGTGTGTGTGTGTGAGACTAGGTCTTGCTATTTTTGCCCGTGGAGCCCCAGGCTCTCGTTGCCTGGGGTACCACCGACTCAAGCAATTCCCAGGCTCAGCTTCCCAGGTAGCTGGGATTACAGGCTTGCGCCACCACGCCCAGCTATTTTTTGGGGACTAAGTCTCGCTACAGGCCTCTGGCGGAACTCGAACCGTGATCCCTAGCCCTGGCCGCTTCATAGACTGAAGCTTACAGGCACGAGCCACCATGCCCTGCCTGAAATTCATCTATGAATTCTTGAAGAAGCTTTCATAACATAATGCACAGGTCGTTTGAATAAATTGATTAATTTTTCAGCCTGCCCCAAGGGATTTCCTACATTTTGAGGATTTTCTTGATGCCTCTTGTGGCAGGACTAGTTCGTTTTTCAATCTAGAACTCTTAAAATTAGGCTTACCTAATTTTGATCATGGGTTTGACCATCAGTTGTCTAATACAAGTCACAGTGTCTGTCCCAGGAAAAACAGATCCTTTCTCTCCTTCTTGCCTGGGAGCATCATCATTCTTTATATTTTTCTGACCTAAACCTGATAAGATTCCAATGACTCTGGGGTCATGTACTCTGTTTTTTAAATGTATATTTCTTCACCTATAAATATTAATGAAAGTAACCTTAGAAAGGGAAAGAATCTGAGTGAACTTCCAATATGTGGTTCAGACTCTTAAATTTCAGAAGCAACAACAGCAACAACAACAAAACTTTGCTGCCAACAATGCATGTCAACTGTTATATTTAGAGAGCTATTCAATTACCTCAACTGCCCACTTACCAGAAATTTCTGTTGATTTTCACATCCTATCTGAAATATTCAAGCTTCTCTCCAATAATCTTTCATGGTTGAAGGGAGGAAACAAGAGGTCTTAGTAGGAAACTGGTTTCCAAAAAGTCACACCAATTTGAATTTCAATCTTTGATAAATACTAACCTTATCTTAGCTTTGATTTCTTCTTATTACAGTGAAATGTAAAATTATATCAACCTCATACATTTGTTATGAGAATTAAGAGAAATAGGACCTATATTCTTTCCACTGTTACGCATTTAGTACATGAAGAATTTATTTATTACTATTATTACTCTGAATAGAATGGAGAAACAAGTCACACAACCTTTAGATGTATCTTAAAGACAAGCAGGCTTGGATACTCGCTAAAAACAGCACTTGCTATATTTCTTACCATTAGTCAATTACAGATAACAAAAAGTTCCATATATTAACTCACAAAATGATTAGGGAATAACTGTGTATTATTACACTTAACAATGCTCCAAGGGAAATACTATCATTATCCCCATCTTACACATATGGACATTATGGTTTTCTTATGAAGTTATATGACCCACCAAAGGTCACACATTAGAAAGTTGCAGGATTAGTATTCTAATCCAGACAGTCTATTTCCAGAGACCAGACTTCAAGGACATTGTTCTATGGCTTCCAGAAAGAAATTGCTCATTATGGAAAAAGGGTGCTATTGTCATTATACTTTTCTCTAGGGGTTACATAGCTCTAATTATGTGTATGGCTTATTGACTGAGTTGAATATTTCAAAATATTTTCCCTTCCTCCTTTAGAATATAAATTCCTCAAGGGCACAGAAAGTGCATATTATTTTCTTTGTGCTGTAGGACAGTGTCTATACACTGCAGGTTCACGGAGGTCTTATTGTCTGGTTTTCTCTCATTTCCCCACAGGGCTCCTAGGAACTATGAATCAGTGCTGGGAAGTGAGAGTTAAAAAGACATGGAGGTTTGGCCTTTTCTACTCCCTTGTGAATTCTCACTAACGTTTCTCAGGCAGTTATCCAACCAGAGGAATCCTAGTAATCTGGAGAACAGCACTCCCAGCATTTCTGGAAACTTTTGAGATAATAGTGTCCACAACTGCCAACTGTCTGCTTGGTACTGAACCTTAGCCCTGCCTGGAACCCTACTGACCATAACAAGAGGGATCAAGGTTCAGACACCTCTGAAAATGAGTATGTAAGAATCAATCAAAAGGAAAACAGCTCAGACACAGCTGAGAGGGAAGAAAGTACTAAGCAGTCTTTTTTTTTTTTTTTTTTTGGTCATTACAATATTTTTTTTATTTGAAGATACTAAGAATTGGGTTTAAAATTATATTTTCCAGACAAGCAAAATCTTGTACTTGTAGAAGGTTGGGGACACTGCAGATGGTAAAAGGTGCATTGGTATAACAGGTAAAAAGTTTGCAATGAAAACAAGAACTCTGCTAATATTACCCAAGAGTTTTACACAACTCATGATGTGACATTAACTTACTAATAGTCAAAACTAATTTACCAAGAGTCAAATCTTTCTTCGTTTGTACTTTTCAATAGCTCCTATCAAGTAGCATTTACTCTGAATCACCTAAACTAGCATTTTGTTATTTAAATCCTATTTGAGCTTTCCCACTTAAACAATGAGGGGAATGTGGGTTCAAATCCAACCTCCATTTTTATTAAAGGGTGACCCTGAAGAAATAGTTTACCTCTCCTATGCTCAAAGTTCTATTTATAAAATTGAGACAGTAATATTTCTACTTGTGTGGTTATCCTGAGGATTAAATGACAGGCAAAGCTCCTTGCACTTACTTAGTAGCTGCTCAATTAATGCACACTATTATATAGTCTGATATTTAGATCATTCACTGGATAGAGACTTTTACTTGTTCACTGATCTAATGTAAGCAATAAGAACAATGCAATGTCTCTTCAATAAATGGTACTGGGAAAACTGGACCACAACATGCAAAACAAAAAAACAAACAAAAAAAAAAAACGAACCAAGACAACGCCCTTATGCCATGTATAAAAATCAACTTCATATGTATAAAAGACTTGGATGTAAGACCTAAAACCATAAAATACATTCAGGACAATTTGGGCAAAACTCTCCAAGACCTACATTTCAGAAATCCCTTTTAGGATACATCTATAGATGGTAAAAAAAAAAAATGAAGGAAAACATAAACAGCTGGAACTACATCAAACAAAAAAGCTTTTGTACAGCAAAAGAGACAATAACCAAGACAAAAAGAAACCCAAATGAATGGGAAAAGAATCTTCATCCTACACATAAGTGATGGGGATTTGATAACAAAGATTCACAAAGAATTCACACAACTTAACAAAAATAAGACAAAAATCCCAATCAAAAGATGGGGGGAAGATCTAAAAAGACTTTTCTCCAAAGAGGAAATATAAATGGCCAATAGGCATATGAAAAAATGCTCAACATCACTAATAATCAGGGAAGTGTAAATCAAAACCACAATGAGATGCCATCTTACACCAGTAAGAATGGCACATATCATAAGCAAACAAACAAACAAAACAAAACAGGCAACCACAAGTACTGCTGTGGAAGTACAGAGAAAGGAACACTTTTACACTGCTGCTGGGAATGCAAACTGGTCTTCCACTATGGAAGGAGCATTAAACTCTGGAAAATGGAACTCCCATTTGATCCAGCAATTCCACTCTAGGACTCTACCCAAAGGTTACAGAAACACTAATCCAAAAAGACACTTATCTCAGATATTTATTGCAGTGTTATTTACAACAGCCAGGATATGGAAGCAAATCAAATACACCAAAATAGACGAATGGTACAGAAAGCTGTGTTATATCTACACGATGGAATATTACTCATCAATCAAAAAAGACAGACGTCATTTGCCGCACCATGGATGGAGCTAGAAGGGATCATACTAGCAGAAATAAGCCAGAAAGAAAAAGAGAAATATCATATGGTCTCACTTATATGAGAGACAAAGGGAAAACAGACACAGACAAGAAAAATTTAAAACTAAATTTCAGCAGAATTGAAGCATAGAACATGAAAGGGGAAAATGGGGTGCAGTAATCAGGGGTGAGAGAAGCACAAAAGACTGAAATGATGGTTTATGGGTGAAAAGGTGGTGGGAGAACCCTGGAGTAGATAACAATACAAAGTAAAATAAATACTAAAAATAAATAAAGAACAATGCCATGCACACAAAAATATTTCAAAAATGCTATGATTGAATGTTTGCAATAATTTTAAAAAGACTAAAACCTGAATTCTAGACTAGTTTGTAATGAGGACTGGATCCTGTTCAATATTAGCTGAAGAGATGAAAAACTTCCATAGAGTATTATGTATTCGAGTCATCCTAGAGCTAGTGTCTAGTTCACATCCTGCTATTCTTGTGTTTTGTTCATTTTTTACCCTTTCATTTTATTTCTGGTTCCCTTTTGCATTTATTACAAATCTAGGATGTATAAATTATTATTATTAGCCCTTATTCTCCAGTAGGTATGCTGGTCCATTTTGTTTAGTTGCCTCCCTTTAGTAACTGCTAACATCACAAACTCAGGGGAAAATGACTCTTTCCTAATATGTGGAAATTTTATGTAGTGAGTCAATGGGAAAGAGTAAATATAATTCAATTTTTCTTTCTACTTGCTTTGATCTTTGGGTCACAGGTATACCAGAGGATAGATTGCAGCAGAATATGGACCTACCAAAACTGCAAAATGGGATTGCACACATTCTCAAATAAGTTCAAAAGACATTTTTATACATCATTCTCAACTCATTCTTGCAAAACAAATATTGGAATATCTGATTTTTAAGAGGGAGATTTGCACCAGTGTAGAACGTTTATAAACATCAACTGCTGAATTGTATAGCTTTGTGATCATATATTTGCTAGTTAGCAATAATTCTTCAAGAAAACCACACATGTCTGTCCCATTTGAGAAGGTGTGAAGTACCCCTCATACTTAGAATCTAGATCTGAGCCTGATCTACTAATGGAAGTGAACTGAATCTCCAAGTGAACTAGGCTGTCCAGGTTTCAGGATGTTATCCTACCATTATCCATATGTATTCCTATGACTGTCCATACTTACTCTACCAAGTTGGAGCCTGAGAGAAAAGACAGTGAAGAAGACATGATCCTTCCCATCAAGTCTCTGTATCTTGTATTCAGTAATTAAAGTTGGGCTAAGAGAGAATCACTGAGTTCCAAGGGTTAAACAATAGCTCATATAACTTTTTGGCTGTATAGTAAAAGAATTTGTAAACCATATCGCGTCTGGATTTGGATTGGAGAGTGACTAGGACTAAGAAGATAAGGGAAAATAAGAAGTTGTCCCCAATGCTGGAATTCCATAAGAAAATACATCTCAGACGGTGGAGGAGAGTGGTGAAAAACAAGGCGGAAGATGAGTTTCCCTTCAAGAGGATATATAGAGGGTTAGGGTTTATAGGGTTTTATCAGCAAGTTCATAATATGTTAATAGAATTCTTTATTCATCAAATAGGACCTAAGCACCTTGAGCTAGCAAAGTGCTGTGAAGAAGACTGAATCTAATACTTTGTTCTGGAAAAGTTTGGAATTCATCATAAGCTATCTTGCTTTAGGAAAGTGTGTTAACATATATTTTTTAACTGTGTTTAAATATATTTAAACACACACATATATGTTTTTAAACATATATATGTGTTTTTAAAGACTACTTCAGTGAGGTCTGGGAGAATGTTTTATTATTAAGTTAAATGAAATCCACTTAAAACCTTCATTAAAAATTCTTCCTTTCCACTCTTGATTTAAAACTACTTAAAATTCAATTGCTATACTATTTGGTACAAAATATTGGTGGTTCAGAAAAATGTCTCCAAAGACTGGTATTTAATTCTGCCGATCTTTGGAGTTTGTGATATGAATTCTGAGGATAGATATTATTGCTTGGTGATGATCCTTTGAGTCTCAGAGTTTCTTTTAAAGATATTTGAGATGCTCATTCTGATTCTGACATGCCAGGATCTCTTACAAAGGCACACACTAACATATATTGTTTTCAATCAGGGTACCTCACATTGCAGGAGCCATATTACTTGTCAAGATTGGACAAGTGACTTACAGTGTTTCTCTATCTGCTATGTTCCTACGTTATGTTGCTGATATTAAAATGTCAGCCCTTTGACCTTTGAATTCAAGAAGAACCTCAGAGGACATACCCAGCATCTGAAAACAAGCTGTGAGAGTTTGGCATTGGAAAGAAGCATTACTCACAGGTTAATAGTCTTTGGTGTTAGCGTGGTGCTGTTTTGAGCTAGCACTATGTGTTCTTAGAGATTTATTTTAGTTTTATGTATATGGAACGCAATGTAAGTTCATCGTTGTTTCTTAAAATCACTGGATTTTCAGTGATAAGAGTTTTGAAAGTAAGGTATTGTTCTTAGATTATACCCTTTCAGATTCCTTAAATACATGTATAAGACAAATATTTTTTAAGTTCTCTTTAATCTATTATGAAGCACCTTATTTTTTCAGGAATGCCTAGGACTCTGGAAAGAATTAGACTAGCAACATCTTGATAAATGGGAAAACACTTTTACATACCACAAACTTGAACTAATTAAAATGAACATGGTTGTAGCTAGATAAAAGGCAAATGTAATTTTAAATAGTGATTAGCAAAATTTCTATTCCGGGATAAAAAATGAATATGGTCAAGGAAATGAGGCTTATCAGGTCTTTCCACTTGCCTCACAAATCTTCTGTGAGTTAATAATCATTGACATTTTTATGAAACAATGTCATTCTCAGCACAAGTCTCTGCTTTCTGCATCATGACCCTCTTTATAAAGGCATACCTCAAAGTGAGAGGAATTACAAAGAGTCTTCATGGTATCCTTCAATTACCCAGGAAGCAGGATAGGGAAAATAAAGGCCCAACTTACTCTGCCCTGAAGGATTCTAGCAATTGACATAAAGTAATATAAGTACTTTGAGAAAAGAATATAAATACCATCTAATTACAGAGAATCCAAACTTGATGAATTATCAGAGAAGACTCTGAATCACAGAAATAGTCTCAGTGGCAGTCATTACCTTTTAAAAAATATCTTATTAGATCAAGGTAACACAATTAGAGTTTTCCATATCCACTAAAAATCAAATGAAAAACCATGAACATAGGACCAATGTAAAACTTATTTGCCCATTAGCGTAAAAGCATTTTGAAACTAAAGTACATTTCTGCTGTGTTTCCTTTTCTAAGAAAGAATGATAAATTAGCATTTGATTTTGAAACTCTTAGCAACAAAAGGAACTTCTCTATGGTTAAGGTCTGTATTAACTACAACGAACTCCACTTTCAAAATTATCTTCCAACTCTTTCTAAATTAATCTACTGAGATGCATGTTAGGACTCTGTGATAAAGCAAATTCTTGAGGCCAAAATCACAGGGTCTTCCTCCAATGATATCACCATGTATAAGTAAGAATAGTTTCATCTAGTGCCTTTGTTTTCATGAAAAGAAATTTGGACATCCCCACGAGTAAATCCTGCCAATATACCATAAATAGTCTTAATCAGAAGCGTAGTCATAGTGAAACAAGTAAATAATAAAAGTGAAAAGTATTTCCCCCAAATTTTTATATTGTTTTTGAAAACACATGGCATTTTTGTGGTAACATATGCTGAATGCTATTTCCAAAATGCCATTTATTAGTTGTTTTTATACGCAAAACTGTCTTTGAGGTATGAAAGTCATATAACATTATATGACACACATGCACACACACAAACACACATGACTATTACTCAGCCCTTAAGAAATGGGGAAATCTGCTACATGTGACAACATAGATGAAACCTGAAGATATTATGCTAAGCAAAATACGCCAGATACAGAAAAATACGTCATTATCGCACATGTGAAATCTAAAAATATCAGCCCCAAAACAGAATAGACTCAGGATTACAAGGTGTTGGGGATAATGAGGAAATGTTGACCAAAGGATAGAAAGACTGTTAGGTGGATAAATAATTCCAGAGATCTAATGTAGAGCATGGTGACTCTGCCTAATAATACTGTATTGGATACTTGAAATGTGCTAAGAGTTGATGTGAAGTGCTTTCACTACACATAGAGATCATAGCTATGTGAGGGGACAGATATGTTAATTAGCTTTATCCCGGATATATATATATATATATATATATATAAATCTATATATCAAAATGTATATATACATAAAACATCTTGTTATACACCTTAAGTATATAGATTTTTTTCATTATACTTAAATGAAGCTGTTTTATTCTTTGGAACATTTAACAGGTTAGGTACCCCAAACCTGCTGGAATCAACAAAGGTTTAATAACAAAGGGGAAAGTGTTGGGGATGTTAGCAAAAATGTCCATAAAGATTACATTGATATAGGCTAGACAAGTCAAAGTTGGCAAAATAAATTAATATAGGCATGTTCATGAAAAAGGCATCTTTCAAGTCAGAGACCTGGTATGTTTGCTTTTAATTGAGTTTTCAACACCATTATAAAATAGAGTCAAAAATGGATGTAAAGTATCAGTGCTTATTTGAATGTAGATTATAGGTTTTTGTGGCTAGAAGTCCATATATTTGCTTGCAGATGAGCTGCAAATAAACAGGAAATATTTTCCTTTGTGGCAGTCAAATGGGATAATTAAAAAAAAAAAACTCGAGTGGGAACAGTCAGGGAGGGTGGGGGAGGGGGTAAACCTCAGGGATTACAAAGGTGTGAACTTTATATATAAATAAATTATTTGATTATAAAAATTTTTTTAAAAATAAAAAACTCTATAAACTATATAAATGATGGTTAATTATATACTGATTTTCCCCAACACATCTAAAAGCTGTACATTATATATGAGTTAGTTATGTTAGTTAGGAATGTGTTTGGGGTGGATGAGAAAAGGGGAAATGTTCAGAAATTGTCCAGAAAAGTGATGTACATAGAATAAACAGATTGAAAGAAATGAACTAATGGGGATAAACTGGTAATTATAGATAAGAAGTGAAAAGGAGCACTGAAGCAGGATGGGACAGATTTTTTATAAAACAAAACCATTTAACTCGCAAACAATGTTAGGGATATATGGAGAGAAAATTTAAAATAATTTCATGAGCAAATATCCCCAGTGCCAATTTTAAAGCCTGACATATAGATGATACCTAATTAATATCTATTCAATAAATAAATCAACCACATTCCTTCTAACTGCATTTTCAAAATTATGTCATTTTTTAATGAGAAGATGGCTTATTCCTGACCCCTCAGCCTTGCAATACTGGCATACCTTTTAGGTTCTTTTACATCATATTTCCCTCAAGAGTTCATTTCACGGTAGTGTTTTCTCCAAGCTCTTTCCTTATTTGCTTATTGAATGATCATAACTGACACCGAAAACTCACTCCATGCCAGCCTCTATCCTAGGTATCCTGCATACAGAATCTCTCCTTCAGCCTCAGAACCAGGATCCACAGATTTAACTGATTCCCAGGTGATTATGGTAAGGAAACATGAAAGTCTGATAATCCCTGAAACAACATGTCATTCAATCTTGCAACAGCCCTGGGTGGAACCATGGATATTATAACTCTGCTTTGAAAAGAAGGAAATAGAGGCATTCAGATGCTGAGTAATATTCATAAGCATGAAGAGCTATGAAGGGCCAGTATCAAGATTCAGACCCAATAAGGCCGCCATGGTGCCAAAACTCTAAACCACCATTTTACATTTCTTGATAGACCCACCAGCAGCAGCCACCTCAAATGTCTAACAGTTAAAGTAATGAAGGGAACAATTACACCTTTGAGTATTGGAAGATTAAATAAAAAGTAAGGATTTCCAGCAAGAGAAAACCTGAAATAACAGAAAGTAAAGGCCTCAGGCTTTGGGGTGAGAGAAAATTGAGATTTACCCCTTATCACCTGTCTGACCTTTTACTTGTCATGTAATTCATTCATTTCCAACCTGTCAAATGGAGCTACAAATTGCCAAATTAAGTAAGAATCAAAAGTAATGTATTTCATTTACTTTGAAAGGTGTCTGGAACCCAGTATGTGCTCAGAAAGTGGTAACTGTTTCACTTACTAGAAAGGGATCTGTGACTTTTCATTTGTCCTGAATAGTTTGAGAAGTGTATGAAACAAGCTTCAGAACAGTTGTAATATGCTAAGAAAATATTTAGATATGTTTCCCCCCCCAATCATTCTAACTAGAAGAAAAACTATTTTAAAAAATGTCAACAGCTTTGGTTTAATAGTCATTAAACCATTAAAGAAATAGTTTGGATACAATAGGAAATTAGTCATTCTGCAAGAGGTTGAATACAGTACAGCTACTAAAGGTTTTTAATTGCGTTCTCAGAGAAATGATTTCAATATTATTGTCAGCCTCAAGATGAACTTGATTCTCAGGTTTTCCCTTCTCTTTCTGGGAACCCTTGAATGAACCTGACTAAAGGGTTCATTGCAGCTCTGTCCAGACTTACACTGGGACTTGACAAATATTAACTAGACATCTGAATGACAACTAGGAGAGTATATATGCAAAGAGACTATTGAAACTTTAGAGAGGAAGAAATCAGAATAAAGTTGTCCTCCCCTTTTGGTCTCTGATCTCTCAGGAAAGATATTAAATGTTGCTATTGTACTCCGAATTTTTAAATTTGCTTATAAAACATTTTCTTATTTCCTCATGATGACTGTAATTGAAACAGTAATATAGAGAGAACCTAGTTCAGGTCACCCACCCACCTCTCCTGTCTTCTCTGGAGAGTCATTGCCAAGATGGGTTGAGGCAGAAAAATTACCTCTTAGCTGCCTAAGGGAGGAAAACCTTAGCCCTTAATTCAGTTAGCAAAACCCTGGTAGCAAGTTAAGGTAATTGACCTCATCTAAAACATATAATTTATCATCTTTAATCTCTCAACTGTTTCCCATTACTATTAGGTTCTTACACCAAGGTTTTCTGCAATTATATTAGTGTTGTCAATCACAGCTGCCTGCCTGATCGATAAAAACAATGTTAACCTTACTAATTAATTGCTAGCAATCACCTTACTTGAAGAAACTATTAGTTGCACAAAACTGAATAAATAAATACAGTGAGGTTTATAATGTGCTACTTAAGCAACAAAACATTTTAATTCCTCGGTAAAATAGAATCTTTCAGCTCTAAGTGAAAAACAGTAGCATCTTCTATTTGGTATTGAATGAGAGTCTATGTTTGCATCATCATTCATGGTTACTGCCAATAAGTAAGGCTGGAATATTTATTACAGATGTGCTTTTCACGAAAAAGTTGCATACATAGCTATGAATTTGGGTAATTAACTCAGGTCACAACATGATTGCATTAGTCACTCGGGATGCCCTGATTTAGGAGTTTCCAGTTTAACCATAGTTGATTTCTTTGCTTGAGATTTTTGAGAAATGATGGGATTATTTAATAATGCTAGAAATTATTGTGTTAAGATTATTAGCAATTTAGTTTTGGTTTTTCTACAAGCTTGAAATGTCATGAGCTTTTGCTCGGGTTGAGGTTCTTGACGTTGTTAATGAACACTGTTGTCAGAAAAACTACTAATGTTAGGAGTTTACTTTTCTGGGACTTGAGGGAATCAAATGCTAGAAATAGGACTTTGCATGCAACAGTGACCCACATCCTGAGAATCATGCCTGCAAACTTGAATCCAGATTGCAGTGTCTTCCAGACATTGAACTTTCGAAACATCGTCAAATCCTAAAGCTTCAAGTTCTGAGCTCTTCTAAACACGAAGTTCCAGAATACTGAAGATGAGTGGCAGTCAGCAGCTCCTTCAAGGGCTGGGGAGCTCATGAAGGAAGGGGTAGCACCAATAGCAGTGACCATTTAAAATGGAGAACTTTGAAATTAATAGAAAGTTGGTATTTGCCTGAACATCAGGCTTCTGGCACTTGTGGATTTAACATTTCATAGTTTAGGCACTTTGCAAGTGCCTCAAATATTCATTTATAATTTTAGCGAAGACAGGAAATTGAATTCATGTCCCAGAAAGCTGGTGTATAACAGTGTTTGCTGTTCTCTATCATGTAAACTAAGTTATATAAATTGATAAAAAAATTTTGTTTTTCAATATCTACAATATGACAGGAGTGACTCATTCTCATTTTATTTTGTTTTCACTTAATGGATTGCAACAAAAAACCCAATCTATTTGCCATGATGTTATACAATAATCCATGATTTTATGAAATTCTCAGCATCTGGTCTTTGTGAATTATAAGTGTTCCTATGCTGTATTTACTAATTCCATCTTTATATCAGGGTAGCGAAGGAGCACAAAGTGACAGTGGTTGCTGAATTTTAATTCTTCTGAGAGGGAAATAAAAATGAGCAATGTTAAGTCAGAAAAGGAGATGAATTTCTCAAATGACTTTTAAAGAAAGGTCTGTGTTATGACAGTGATATTATCTGTCAGTAGTAAAAGTCCAAAGTTTGAATAATTTTATTTTCTTTTTTTTTCATGAGTTAAAACCAAAAAGTATCCCACTGATTCTTTTTTCTTTTTTTTTTTCAAATAAAAATATGAGACTTTGATTAGGCATGAGGAAGTAGAATGAAGAATGCTGCAAGTTGTGTTTATATGTCTATAACCAATGATAAACTATCTTTTTCATTCTTATATTCAAAGTGGCATTAGTTTTACCTGAGGATTCATTTATGAGATATTATTGATTGTCTACCAAACAGCTACCAAACGGAAGCATTTCTTGTCTTCAGGAGCATATAGTGGAGAGGAAGGTACAGGTATAATTGATCATAATCTAGTGTAGAAGATAGAGGTTGCATTAAAATTACAAAGCAGTTAGGAGAACATAGTCCAAAGATAATCAAATTGGACATCACCCCAATTTTATAGATGCTAGCAGTCAACAAGGGTTCTATCTGTGTTAGCAGATGACAGCTGAATATTTGCATCAGATGGTGATAAAGCTCTAGGAGAGGATTGTGTTCCAAAAACTAGTCTTTATTCGAGGGGAGCAGCGAGAACTATTTGGAGCTCTGAAGAATAGATAAGATTTGAATAAAACTTTGATAAGGAAACTACTTGAAATAATAAAAGACATGGATTTGGAAAAGACAGGGAATGCTCAAGAGCTAACTGCGAGTTTCAGTGGTTGTCTAAATAAGACACTGAAGCTATACTAAGGAGCAGATAGCTTAGTCGAGGAGTGTGAGAAGTCATTGGAGGTTGAAAGTCACCTCAGTCTCTCAAAGAAGGTGGGGGGTGGAGGAGCTAGACTGGACCAAAGGGAGCATATAGAACACACCATTATCACCTGGTCTTGTTATTGCAGGCTTTTGGGTGAAAGTGGGGAGAGAAAACGGGGAAGGAAGGTTGAACTGTAGGTGTCCTGATCCTCTAAGCAGAAATAGGCACCAAAAAATCACTGTACTGAAAAGAGAAAAATATCAGAAATGTCACGATTCAGTCGCCTACATGAGACTGTTTGGAAGCTCAGATCAGAAATCTGACAATTCTGGCAATAAAGCAAATCATATTTTCCGCACACTTGAATTTGTGATGATGGAATTCATACCTGTGATGCTTCTAAAGCATTTAGTTGTTATTAAAAGGTGGCAATTATTAGTAGCTGGCAAACCTGTAAAATCTTCAAGATGTCTAAATTATACCTTCTGTTTGCCAGTTAAACTCTTTATCTGTTTCCACTGAAGAGAGAAAACAGACCCTTGTTACAGAAGAAAAAGCTTAAAAGTCTTCGAAGGCAATGTGGGGAAAACACAAGGTTGGCATTTCAGAGGAATATACTGCACTCACACAAGCATAGTGATTCTATTCCATTATTGAAAAAGAAAAACAAATTTGGGAGGTCAAAACTTTGGCTTTTAGACCTCTGAGTTAATTCTGACCTTTCATTTATATGACGTTTCCATATGATTGTTTATGACCTCAATGATATGAGACTTTCTTGATGACTGATAAAAGTTGGTGCTTGTCTGCTCCCAGTTTGAGTGGGTCTTTGTGCATTCCAGCCCTCTGGGTTCTTATATATCAATAGCTATTTTCTCTGTGGCAGAAGTCTGGCAATTTGGAAAGTTTTGTAAAAATGAAATTCAAGTATTCCCATCATGCAAAATATTATTTTTACTTCCTTCTAGTAGGCCACCAAACAATCAGTCTTCCCTCATATGACTTTGGACTGGAAGAACCCAAGTAAGAGTAAGGGGACAGAGAATATTGGTCTTATCTTACTTTGGTCAAAGACCACTTTCTGGAGTGAACTTCTTCAGGGACATGAAGAAGTCTCCATCTTGAGGGTGACAACAGGTGATGCTAGCATAATCTAATGACTGGGATAAATTTTCCCATCACTTTCATATAACTGAAGGAATGCAGGACTCCACACATTTGGTCTTGGACACTCTGACTCAAGGGAATGTGTATGCAGAACTGAATGCATTCTTTTATTAGCACCTTCTCCACCCAATTGCAATTTTGGGTCTGACAATACTGATCTGGCTGGCTAGATGGGTGTCTCCTTCCTCCTTCACTGCTCTATGTGAGTCTCTCTTCAAGATGCACATGCAGTCAAAGAGGACCAACTTTCCAGAACAGACACAGACAGTTCTTTGGTCAAGAGTGTGGAGGGTATATAAGCAGCTGCGCCCCGCCACCCCGCTCATGCTTGATTCTCCAAACAAGCTCACAAGTTATTTTGCATGTGTCTCACATGCAAAATAAACACATACAGTTATTATTTAATATGTGAAAACAAACTAAAATGGACTCATTTATGCCAGAAACAAAATGAAGTTGGTCAATGCATGCATTTAAAGGAGAAAGAAATTTAACCTTATCTAACAGGACTTTACAACTCTTCTCAGGAACAGTGACGAGTCAATTGCCAAAAGCCACTTCAGTTCAAATTATATCTGAACATGTTGCCCACACCCAGCTATTCTTACTCAAATAAGAAATAACTTTTTCCAGAAGACTCAGGCCTTTGTAGAGGAGCTCTAGCATACCCCTGCCTCAGCCTAGGCCACTGGCGGGGGTGGGAGACAGAGTGAGTCCTATGCCACTGAGGTCTCAGGGTCTTGGGTCCAGGGGTCTCAGGCTGGGAAAGCTGCCTCTTCCTCCACATGGGCAGGGGTTGGGGGCCTGGCACCTCTGCTGGGGTGTGGGCTCAGGAATGCCCCCTCTGGTTTACTCCAGACTCAGTCAGACCTGCACTAGGAATGAAAAAAACCAGTCTCTCCAGCTGCAGTTATAATGCAGAGGAAAGGAGGTGATAACAGCCCTGGATACACTCACCATCTGGGTAGGACAAGCAGAGTGTCAGGAACCAATGAGACAAGAGTGTAAGATCAGCGATGTGGTGACCTAGCACAAATTTCTACCTGCATTATCTCCAGGGCTGGGGAACCAAACCCCTGGTCCATAGTTTTGTGCAACATGAATGAGGTGCCCTCTTTTACCAATCAGTGGGGGGTAGAAAGCCACAATGATCTGGTTGTGGCCCCATGGCGGAACTGCTGACAGGAGAGAGAGGAGTTCAACCAATCACCTGGGAAAGTCTGTCTCCAGCAGGGAATGCCTCCACTGCCAGTGGCTGGGAGTTGGGTTCCCAAACCAGGATATCAGAACTACACAACACACAAGCAGCACCAGATGACAGACACCAGAAAGGATCCGAGAGAAGCACACCATACATTTGCCCTACAAGTTCCTGATGAGCTTGGCCTGACTCGCTGCCTCAGTTACTCCAGGAGATCCGAGCAACCTTGTCTGTTGCTGTCCAGGAGTGCAAGTTCATACCCAGGAAGAAAGCACATTGTTCCAGAAAAAGAAAAGACCTGTGTTCAAACATGGACTAATGACTTGCAGCAGAGGGTGGAGTTGGAGTGACTGGAGAGAGGATGGGGGGAGGGGTAAGAGTGGGGGATAAGAGGTACAATATGGAAGGGAGGGCCAAACCTAAGGGGAAAGACAGCCATACAAATGTGACCAATATTGTATGAAAATTACAAAATAAAAATTGAAAAAAAAAAAAGAACTAAGAACTTAGCAACTTGAACTTGGCACTTGGCAACTAATCATCTGGAAAATGCACACATACACACACACACACATACATACACACACGCACAAACTTCTACATTTACTGTGTAAAAATCCCTATTCTGTGAACAACTTGGAACCCAGTGCTTCTGAAGTTTGAGTTTCTGCCTTGGAAGTAAAAAAACCCTTGAAATCAATGCATCTTTCTGCTGTGTCTTATTCAATATGCAGTTTGGTTTTTGACAACTCCTTTGTTCTTACTCATTTCTTTCTTTCTTTCTTTTTTTTACTGTTATAATCATGGTATTATAACTATATTCTGCACTTGTGTATTTTTGCTCATATTTGATTATTTCTTTAGAAATTAGGATTAGAAAAATTCCTGAGGGTAAAAAATAATGACATCTTAAAACATTCAATATTGTCAAATAAATTGCCCTTCATAATTTCCCCAATCTGCAGATTTTTCTTTAACAGTGACTAGAAGTACATTTATTTTTAAATCAGAATATTGTTCCTACTTGAGAAAGGTTTGAATTTAAATATAATCTGTTAATTCCAGAGACTTGACTAGGTGACCCTGAGATGATAAAATGTTGGTTCTATTTCCAATTCTTGCTCACTCAATAGTTTCTCCTGGTGTGGGTTGAATAGCTAATATTGTTCCCTGCAACACCAACAAAAGAATTTATTTTGTTCTCTTTGTCTTATATTCCAAGGAGAGAATACTAATACTCTCAGAAGAATTCACTTATTGTCAGTGTTGCAGACAAATAAAGTGTCACAGAACCTTGGTGGCAGTGATTTCTGAAGGATAGCAGAATGACGCACAAGTCAAGAACTCCTTTTCCAGAGGGCTCATCTCATCAGACTCTGTTTAATTGTCTCTAGGTATTCCCAAAGGCCTCTAAAAACTCTGGAAAGATCAAAATAAAATCCCCATGACAGATTAAAAGGAACACTGCCTTATGCTTTTATCTATTGTCACACCCTGTCAAACTTTCATTAAATTCTGCCAGAAGAAACCCCATATAATTTTCACACATCCTCCTCCTGTTCCTGTTTGACCATGACATGTTCATCCCTTGAACATCCTTTCTCAAACCTGAACCTCTGTAACTCCAAAACTGATTAAAACTCAGTTCTTCACTGTCTTCTGAATGTACCATTACATTTTTGTCCAATCTTTAACGTCCTTTCTTATTAATTGTCATGTTTAAAAGTCACAAGAGCACACCACATTGATTTGATTAAATACTCAATCGATTGCATAAACCCCTATTTTTATTTCTTCTTTTTACTAATTTTTCTTAGTTGTCTTGTTACTTATTTCACTTTGTACCCACTCTGACTTAGTAAACAAGTTTTGTTTGACATATATATGTGTACTTAAAAAATAACAGCTATTATGTGGTGGGATTCATGTAACTGACATTGTACAATGAGAATCATATTCCCACTACTGTGTCTCTATTGTGTCTATTGTGGGCTTCTCTTGCCAGGATAAGAACATGCTCCCAGCTGGTCTGCTGGTCCAAGAAGTCAAGAGATATTTGGGAAACATCTCAGCTCAACTCATAGGGAAGAGCTCTGATTAAAACAAAAAAAAAATCCATTACTTTAAACAGAATCCTCAGCTCTGTTCAGCTGTAATAAACTGACACACAGACACATCTTCATGAAAATTTCAGAGACGATCAGAGCTGCTCAAGAAGACATTGCCACATAGGAAAAAAGTGTCTATTGCTGTCAGTCCCTGAAGTTTGCAGTTGGTTACAATACAAATGAGCTACTAGACTGAAATGAATACATCTGGACTCCTTTCCAGAATGGCTATGCCAGTTATCTTTCCAGCAGAATAAAAGTCCTTTATTCCAGCTCAATATGGGTCCTTGCTTCTTTATAAATTCCCTTAAAAACATTGTTCATATTACTAAATTCTTGAAGTTTTTGTTAATAAGATGATCATGGAATGGGAGATTATTTGAATTTCTGTTTAGTTTAGCGATCTCTTCACAGATGTGTTAACCATCAGGATCTTCCCTTCTTCCAAGTTTCTATTTATGTCCTTTTTTCTTTTTAAAAATTTATTTATATGTAAATTTCACAACATTGTAATCTCAAGGATTTGCTCCCCGTTATGTCCTTTTTCCTAATAGGATGATTGTTTCTTACTAGGAAGTTTGAGAAATTCTTCACATATTCTAGATATGAAATCCTTATAACTTTTAGACAATGAAGACATCATCTGCTAGTCTGTAACCTGCCTTAAATTTATGGTGTCCACAGAACACTTAATTTTAATATAATCTTATGAATCAAAACCCAATCTCCATCTGCTTATATATATATATTTCATTTAATCTTTTTAAAAACAATGATTCTCAAAGTCTAGAAAAAATATTTTATTATATTAGCTTTACATATATTTTCTTTTAACTTTCGTTGTTAATACTTATGTTTTTAGTGAATTGAGAGTTTACTTTTAAATTTTAAGGTGATGCAACTAGTATTTATAAACACAGTTTCTCAGAAAGTTGTATTTATGAAATCTAGATGACTTTTACATACAACATATTAAATCAATCCAGCACATCTGTCTCCAATGTTGTCATCTTGTCTCATGTCTACAAATGCTTAAAACACCTTTGGAGTTATTCTTTTGGAATTCCCTTCAGCAGTTACACTACTTCTTCCAAAATATATTTAATGATAATAAGTTAGATCTAGATATTGGAACATTTGAAAGCTATTCAAAATGAAGTGTTTGTTTTAAGTTCAATATCATATTCAATTAGAAAAGGTGGTATGACTTTTTTCATACTGTTTGTTTTTTTTTTCTTGTATTCCTTATTCTTAATTTTTTTTTCACATAGAAACAGTCTATCAAGGTGTTGGAGAATATGGGAATATAGAGTTGGAAGTCAGAATGACTGGTTCAAATACTAGCTCCAAATGCCTTGTACCAATTCTGTAAATCTAATTGCTGCATTGGTTAAGTAGAGATGATTTTTAAAAATACAACAAAAAGAATTAAATTAGCAATAACATTATTTTAGAAATGGCATGAGTTAGTAGTGCCTGGCATGCGAGCAACTCAGTAAGTTGATGTGAAATCATGATCATCTTTATCACCTAACAGTCTCAAGTGTGTGAGAGGCCACTTCCTCAGTCTTACTTGCTTGGTTATTTTGTTTTTAAGGATGTGGCTGGCAGTCAAACACATCTTTCCTTACAACACAGTGCAGTGTGCCCGGGGAAATAGCATTTTCTACATACTTCCTTCTGTTTCCCCTTGGATTTTAATACTTTTTTCATCAGCTACCCATCAATCAGAAAATAAAGCTACTTAGCAACAATATAATAACATCACACATATTTATTCTATGTACGTTTGAGACAGCAAGTAATTAATTCTCTATCAGACTTAAGTTTATCCTCAACTCACTGCCCCCAGCAACCCCATATGAAGGTATAAATAGTAAATATTTCTGTGACACTTAGTAAGTACGAGGTTCAATCGGTATGTGTCTGAAACATGCAACAGATGCAGAGGAATTCTATCTTTAAAATGCTGTCATATCATAAAGATAAATAGTATAGATTTTACCAGCTACAGCTCACAGACACTGATATGCACTAAGCATTATTTTTAATCTTCAAACAAAAGAAAACATTGAGGATGTTTTCTTACGCTAATATGTTTCTATAAGGTTGTAACCAGAATTATTGACTTAGACATTTTATATTTACCACATTTAGTCAGCTATAAATTTTATAGTTGTATAATTTGTATAGTAGAAACTGCCCCACCAGTTTCTAGTTTTCAGAAATGCAATCTTTGGCATTTTTTTTTTCAACTTTAATATGGACCATGGAGCTGAAGCATCTGAAGAGTGGAGGGTGGGACGGAAGCAAGGAAGCACAATAGAGTATGGTGGAGGACTAGGGATAATTTGGTTGTGGATATCCTATGGTAGTGATACCTAGCGGAGAGAAAGGATTATAGTGTTACCATACTTAAAAGGTTTTTAAATTATTTAAATTTTAAGATTTGAAATTTTCTCAATTACCTAGTATTTTATTCTTGACAGGCTTACATGAAGAACTATGAACAAAAAGAATTATGAAGGTTAATTTGGGGAAACAATTTAATGCTAGAGAGAAAATTTTCAAGATTATCCACTATTTTCCCATGGAACATTTTCTAAGTTTTACAAATCAAAAATGGAAGCTGGGAGATGATCACAGAGCAGAGAGTAAAAAAGTTTGGTAAATCTAAGTTTTCATGTTATGTTTAGTTAGGACTAGATTTGTAATCTGAGGCAACCTTTTTTAAATCATGAAACTATTAGAATATGAGCCCTAACCTCCTTTTTCTTATTAGTTCTATGCAATAGTAGTTACCCTGTAGATAGAGATGGTCCTTGTAGACTGACTCTGGCTAGATTACTTGAGGAGGTCATGTGGTAGTCGGAGATATGGGATGAAATTAAAGGTAAACTAATAACTAAGAAGGAAAAGGCAATCTTTTAGCATTTTGAAACCCCTAAATATAGGTGCAGGGCAGAAAGACAGCAAAGATTTATGGGTGGTAAAGAGGCTGGAGCAGTAGATCAATGCACTTGGTTTAGCACCATCATCATTCTATGCAGTAATAATTAAAAAGCATTTACCAACAGAGAAGACAGCCAATATGTAAGTTATAGATCCTAAATTCATTTTATTGCTTTCTAGAAATAAGGTAGCAGGTCCAGAATCTCAGAACTTATCAACAGAATCTGGTCCAGCAGTTTTGTAGAGCATTGGCAGTGATAACAATTCAAGAGTAATGTCATCAAAGCAAATAGCTTCCACTTCCACCACTGACTTTATACATACTCAGGTGGCTCTGTTAAAGAGAATTAAATGCACAGCAACATATGGGAGAACTTATCCTGTGGTCTTTCCATCACAGAGAGTAAGACAGCACATTATAACATGCAGGTTATATATAAACCAATAAAAGTTAGGGTCATGAGAATTTTTTAAATGTCTATCCTGATTTCACTGGATGGCATCACATCATCAAGCAAGTTAAATACAGTCAAACACCCTGCAAAACCTCAAATTATCTACTTCCTAATACACATATTGGCTTTATCTCTTCCTGATGATTACATCTGTCTCAGGAATAAGACAGCATTTATGATGCTGTTTATTTGCTGCAAATCATTCAGTTTCTTAATAAAACTCATCCATATTCAATTCAGCCTATATGACTCATACTGTATTGTCAGCCAGAATATTAACATTTTAAGATATAATCCAATATAGATCAGAAGGCACTGTAAGAATAATCCACCAATTTGCAGTTTCCTATTTATTCAGCACATGTCCATTCTACTAAGTATAACTGATGCCTCATGAGGTTTTCTTCTTGAATTGTTAAATCAATCATTCCTAAGTATTCAGGTCTGACTGACTGTGTATAAAGTTATTTCAGCCATTTCATTATAAGATCCAAATTTCCAGGTTTTTGAACAGATAGTATAATATTTTAATATGAAATGTAAACAAATATCCACCTAAAAGAAAGCGTAAATCTTGAGTCTTTTTTCAAGACCTTATAGTCTTTGTGGGCAAACGGGATAGAGAGAAAGAGAGAATGAGGGGGAAAAGGAGAAGGAATTGAATTATTTTCTCTTCTCTTTCCCCACCAGTCAGCAGAAATGGAGTTGAGATAAATATCAGGTTCAGAAAGGTAGTCTGAAGTGTGGATAAAACTTTTATTACATTGCTGGTACCAATTAATAAAAACAAGTTATTTCACTACTGCCCCAACACCACTTTCTGAAGGTTGCCTGCAAAAGTATGTTCAGCCTCTAAGATGTAGCACAAGACATTAGAGTGGCAGCTTCCATGTGCAATACCAAAGATTGGTCCTCGCTGCTCTATAGATAAAGTTTATGAACTTAAGCCCAGCAGCAAAATCCACAATGTTGTTTTCTAGGTCTCATATTCAATTACATATGTGCGCATGTGCTGAAATACTCCCTTCCTCTGTCCCTCACTCCCACTCTCCATATGTCCCTCCCTCTATCTCTTCTTCCTTTCTTCCCTCCCACCCTTCCTTTTTTCCTTCCCTTACCTCGAATACTAATCAAATATTTATTGTATTTCAGGCAAATCCCTGACCTCTGCAAATGCAATCCCCAAGGATAGAAATGCAGGAACAAATAATTAAAGGAAGATGTAATAGTAAAGTGACTGACTATATTGACTGATCAGTTGAATGTATTTTCTGGCTGCCACATAATTTAGCCTACATACAAGCAGCTATAAGGTTATAATTCAAATATCTTAGAAACAGTTACTAGATAATGTGATGAGATACTGATTCCACACAGAACAATAAAATTGTGTCACCCCCTCAATTCTTTCCTATAATCTCAGTCTTTAGTTGTTACATGAACTAGTATATTTTGAGTGAATTTGTGTTAGATTATCTTGAAAATATTGTTTTAATTACCCATGCACCTTTAAAACTAAAAGTTAAATTGTTTTTGAAGTGAAATTAGGATTTTTGAGGACTGGAATGCTAAATTTGTATTTATTACAACTATGTTATTAATGAATGAGCTATATAACAGCTATCTCTGATTTATCAGAAAGAAATATCATTAAAAACTACAATTGCGAAGCTTTCTAAGCCTAGATCCAAATATAAGCAATAAAAAAACGCGAGAACAGTGTTTCAAAACAATTTGTAATGAAAAATCTCTACATAAGTATTTACATAACCAAGAGAAATCTCTTGAGAAAGGAGGAATTTGCAGGTAAATTAACGCAATGGATTCACAGTAAAAAGGCAGAATTCAGGAAGGCCCAAAGGTGCACTTTACAATGAATAATTCTGTCAGAATTATGTGTGCAAATTAGATCAATTAAAGTGGAAGATGCTCAGTCACATACTGGACTAAGAGTTAACTGTTATGGGAATAGAACTAAAACCAATTCCAACTGAAATTGTGGAGAACATCCCAGGTGGAAAACAAACAATTCCAGATGGAAAGTGAGTAAGTAAAAGCATTATTTACTTTCTCCTTTTTTGCCTCTTTAAAAGTTGACACTTTAAAAACTTCATGCATATTTTGTCTGGCAATTAATATATTTTACTTGACCAACAGTAGTGACAGCAAAACATACAAGATAAAGGCACAAATTTTTTGGTGATAATCTCAAAAATGACAAGAAAATTTGTTTCAAAGTGATGATCATAATTTTATCAAGATTTAGAGGATACCATCTAGCCTACTTTGTTGATTTTTCTCTATACTCATTTAAATATTTGTTAACTAAGGAATTCCAAGAAAAATAAGGATAAAGTGGTGTTCAATAATTAATGTTTCTGTATTTCATCTTACTTAGAAGTGATCTATATTGTCACTAAATATCTATTTACTTAATATATTTCAGTATAACTTTAAGATTTCTAGTTACCAGAAAGATTTTGGAAGTTGTTTTTAAGTAAACATACCATAAAACATAATTACTGTTGAGAAATTCATTTATAAACTTTTCACTTGTTCTGAGCAATTACGTTTGAGTCATTCTTGCAAATTTCATGAGACATTAAGCAGCTAACCATCATTTGAAGAGGTGTTTCTTACTGACAAATCCTGTAACAACGACAATAAGAGTTTATTTGATGTCTAGTAAACCTAAATAGAATAAAAGTGTTCTATGTAATGCTGGCATCTCTAAATGCATGCCCATCTAACTAGACCAACAAATGTAAACTAGTTTTTAGTTCCCAAAGATCATCTTAGATCACATGAACTTCTCTCAACCAGGCACCTTAGATAGAGATCTGGCAGAGTTGACATGGATAAAAATTCTTATCCTCTACTGACTTCTACTACTTTTCCCAGGATGCCGTCTTCATAATCTGGAGTGGGGTAACAGTCAGGTCTCATCTTGCACCCAAAATCTGCAAAAGAGTAAAAAAATATTCTTTTTATTCTTTATAAGGGAGTACCTGCCTTAGAACCCTTTTTCTTCAGTACACTTCATAAATGTGCAAGCTTGCCTAGGTTAAACACTGTATATAATAGAGGGGCATAGTTTCCCACCTCTTAGAGCTATGCCAACATACCACATCTGTCCCCAAAGTGTCCATAGTCTTTCATCATAGTCAGTTGGACTCTTGCATACTTTGCTCCTTACCTACCCCCTCCTTCTCTATTAGTCTCAATTCTACAGTTTGTTTTAGTTTAGTTTTGTCTGTTCCTTGGTTTCTTTTCTCTAGACCCCACATGAGTAAAGCCATCTGGTATTTTTCTTTCTCCTCCTATCATCTTATTCCCCTTAGCATAATACTCAAATATAGGAAAAAGTAAAAGAAAAAAAGATGAAATATTTCTCTGCAACAACAGGATGGAAGTGGAGAATATTATCATTGTATCCTTACATTTTGGAACTGCAACTGGTATGTAATGGAATTCCAAATAATATCTGCTGAATATATCATTAATTTCCATCAGACTGTTCATTACTTGGCACTTTTAAGTGCCAAGTAGAAAAAAAAAGTAGAAAAAAGGGCTTCCTCCAGAAAATATCAGTAGTAAGTGAAAGTATTTGAATCTAGAGTCCCAGAACACTTTCTCATTTCTCTTTTTTAGTAAGAATATTTAAGATAGAAATTGGCAGTGAGCTTCCTAATTTTTCATTCCATTTCATCTTTCTCCTCTTCCAGTAATAGTCCCAACTTTTCCTTTGGGGCTGCTAAGTAGCATACTTTTTGATGTCAAGGTCTATGTCAATCAGTGTATTGCTTTCTCCTGGCCTCTGTAATTGCTCTTTTCCAGTTTGTGTGAACACCTGATGTATTAGTAATCTAATTAAAGTGATGCTCAGGTTCTTCCTAAGACCGGTGGCTCATCATAAACATACCAGTCAAGATCTGCCTCTACATGGAGGTTAAGTAGCTACAGTGTAGAGAATTTAAAAGAAATAAAAATTAGACCAAGTCAGTTGTTTTTTATTACCGCAAAGAATTGGCAAGCCTCAACAGAGCTAGTGAGAAAAACCCTTCCGCATAAATCTGTCTGCTCCCATTGCTAACCTCCTGCCCTCACCTAGAACATGCTAGGTAGGATTATTGGTTTCTTTCTCTGGATTCAAACAAGTAAACCAATACCCTAAGATATGCTGAAAATGCCTTTGTAAAATATTTGTGCCTGGGAGTGGAAACAGTCTAAGAGAAGTGGAGTGAAGCAATGGATCTTGATGACTCTGTAGAATGAAGCAGGTCAGGGATGATGGTGCCCTGAAACTGAAGATTTTCATTTTACTTGCGCTAACAATTTCTCTTTTTAAAAGACTATAATTTATTTCAGAAATGTAACACCAGGAGAAAACACTTTACTTTAAACAAGGGTACTGCTTAGAGTAAAAATCTCAGATACCTTTAATTAGTGTATGCTTATTCCTTCTAGTTGACAAACATTCTGCAGAAGAACCAAACAGGAAATATTTTAGTCTTATATTTACTAATAAATTTAGGGGGGAGGAAGGATTATTTTTACTATCTCTATTCGAATTCCTGAACTCTGCCATTGTAGTCTGAAAGTTACCATCAACAAGATAAATCATTGTAGCCCCGCCCACAGGCCCAGTTCAGCCATGCTGTGGGACACTGAACTCCCAGCCATGCAGCTTGCCGTGCTCCTTTTGGGGTTTGGGGAGCACAAGGTAGAGGGGCCCTGCCGCCTGCCAGGGTTGTAGGGAGTGGCTGGGAGGGCCCGCTGGTCACCGTACCGGGGGTAGCCCTGCCCACACACTCGGTTCAGCCATGCTGCCAGGCACTGAACCCTCCCTGCCTGACACACGTCTGGCAGGGGGGAGGGGGGAGAGAGGAGAGGGGAGGGCTGGTGGGGTGGTAGTGGGTTGTAGGGGTCATTCTCTCTGGTCTTCTCCAAATCCAGACAACCCTCACCAGAAGCAACTAAATCAGCAATTCAATGAATTTGCACAAGAAAACAGAGGTGAGAAACAAAGACGTATTCTGGAACAACGAACATGTCAGATCCATGGGACACAGGACTAAAAGACTGATTATAGAGATGAACTACCTCAGAAATATGACCACTGTGATCTACAACGATGGGAACGGAATTTTCCATTCAGAGATGCCTTCAGCATGATCAAAGGACCCTCCCGCTTTAGGGGGTGAGGAAAGCCACAGAGATGAGTAGCGGCCTCACAATGAACCGGACCAACCATCAGCCGGGACCTATCTGGATCAAAAAACATGGTGCACAAACTCTAGCCAGGAGAAATGCTCCCAACGCCAGCAACCAGAACTACATAACAAGAAGGAGCAAAATATGACAGAAGATGGGTTGGAGCAGCAGAACAGAAAGAAGGAGGAGGCACTGAAAGAACACAATCATGTGTGATCTGGTGTCCAGTAGCAAAAAGACACTTGGAAACCTAAGCACAGGCCACTTGGAAACCTAAGCACTGCGCCCCAGGAAACCATGTCCACACCGGACAAAAAAAACATTGCTACAGGAAAGAAAAGGAAGAATCCAAGGAACTAAAAATTAAGCCATAGATGGCAGTGAAAGAAGAGATGGAGAGACCAGGGGGGTGGGGTGGAGGAGGGGTGAGGAACACCCAAAAGGCAAATGTAAACAAAACCTCTTCAATAAAAATATATATTATTAAAAAATAGAAATAATTGTGACACTATTCTCATAAAATTTTATGTGTAGTGAAACTCTAACTTCATAAATTTTTGTGTTTAAAACTATTCTTCTTAAAGGAACACTTTTACATTGCTGGTGGGAATGCAAGCTGGTCCAGCCGCTCTGGAAAGCTGTGTGGAAGACCGTCAGATTAGTGAAAATGAAACTATCATTTGAACCAGCAATTCCATTTCTGGGAATCTTCTCATAGGACATCAAAACACTAATTCGAAAGGATACTTGTAGGTTTATTGCAGAACGATTTACAATCACCAGGATATGGAAACAACCCAAATGCCTCAAAATAGATGAATGGATCAGAAAGTTGTGGTATTTTACACAATGGAACATTATTCAGCAATCAAAAAATACAAAATTGTGATAATTGGTGTGCATGTGTGATAATATGGATGAAGTTAGAAGGCATCACGATAGTGGTAATAAGCAACAAAGAAAAAGAAATACTGGACAGTCTCACTCATATGTGAGAAACGGAAAACAAACAAACAAAATGGCAAGTAAAACTTAAAACTAACAAACTATCAGCAGAACTGAAGCATAAAGCAAGAGAAGAGGAGGATTAAAAGGAGGGATGGCACAAGAGAGTAAATTGAGGTTTACAGGTGACAAGGTGGTGGGAGAACCTCAGGGTATACAATGATGTAAAATATATATATATATATATATATATATATATTTTTTTTAATTAAAAATTAAAAATTTTTAATTAATAGCGTATATATATATATATATATATACGCTATTAATTAAAAATTTTTTTCTTCCTTTATTTTTGTTCAACCATTTAAAATTATAAAACCATTCTTAGCTTATTGACCTACAGAAGCATGTAAGTCATAGTTTAGTGATGCTTTGTTTGGACCATTTAAAATATCAAAATGCACATATATATGGAAAATATAGTATTACTTCATGTTGTTGAAATCCATAAACAGTAATTCAATAAAATATTTTTAAAAATCTAACCATGTTGGCCCAAGTCTGAGAAATAGACTGTTTCTTTTTAAAACAATCTTACTCATGCTATTTTATTTTCAAGCATATTATCTTTTTAGGGTAGATCCTAACAATTCCCGGGGAATGTGTTAAATTTCCCAGAAAATTTAAAACTATATGAGATCACTTTTCTCTATCCTCAAAAAAACTTGAGATCATCATACCTTTTAATATTTAACAATATGTTATTTGAATATTTATTTCCTTGAATATTTGTGAGGTTGAATAAATTTTTATGCCTACAGTGGCAATTTGTATTTTCTCTTGTGTAGATTGATTTTATTCCTTTGTTTTGTTAATTTTTATTGTACTGCTCATCTTATGAATTTGTAACTATTCTTTGTATATTCTTGATGAAAACCCCATATCATGAAATTGAAAATATTTTCTCCCAGAATGTTTTAGTCAGTATGATTTTAAGCTTAATTTTTAAAAAAAAATTTAAAGCTTAATTTTTATTTGGTCTTTTTATTATTTCATCGATGAGACGTCCTAACATTTGGTGCAGCCAAAAAATCAAATTTTGATGACTTGTCACATGATTTTTCCCTGTATCAGGGACATAAGCATAATCAGGTATTTTTAAATGTATTTATACTTATTTAGAAAAATAAATATTACTAGCTTTGCATACCATTGCTTATTATATCTGCTTCTTCTACATTCATTCTTATTTTAATGGAGGAAGTTACATAGTATATCATTCAGAAATGGATTTCCAGTTTTACTTTGAATGTCTTTGTATGCCTAATATTTCTTGTGAATTTCATCACTGACTCACTTGAATGACTCATTTGCTGCATGAATCCTAGGTTTCAAATGATTTTCCAAGTGTACTATAAAAACAAGATATAGTTGGTCAGAAAGGACAAGACAAGATATATATAGATATATCTATATATAT